>JAGVSQ010003822.1:0-20668 GCA_022683975.1 Rhyacophila evoluta
TTGATCTCCAAAATTTCTTGATAGAACAGTTTGTGTTCCCCTGTATTAATATGTAGTAGCTTAATTCCAGTATCTACATCAAACCCATAATTCTCTACAAGCAAATGATTTGCTTGTAGATTAATAAATATTATTGACTGATGTTGCTTGATGGAAATTGATTTTTAATTTCTTTTTTAGAGTTCTCTGCTTATAATATTTTAATATTAAAGACAAGTGTGTCATCTTTGAAAAAACGAATTATGTTCTGGAAAGAAAGCCGAAGTAGAGTATGAAACGTAGGAAACGGAGGTTTTCCACACTATAAAGAGTTGAGTGTGCGTTTGGAATTATTTGAAGTTAAATTCATGTCATGTGTGATATGGGTTTTGGTAAAAATAATATTGTAAATGAAGTATACCCTTTCCTTGAACCATGAAATGGTAATATAAGTATACGGAAGTCAGGGTCAGAGTTCTGAATTCAGCCTTTTGTAGGCCGTAAAGCTATTTATGTATAAGTCTTATTGCTCTCGTGTGAATGCACAAACGGCACTTAAAGTGATATTGCATGTCCAAATATACTAGTAAAATAAAATAATAAGGATCTAAAAACTGCTCACATTCCCGATATAGCTATTTGATAATAAATACATTTATTTTAATCCGATTTATAGCTATTGAGCTATTTTATATCCAGCTAAATGATTTATAGCTCATAAGAATACAAAGCTTGTAACATGTAGTATTGAAAGCCTAGTCACGGCTGGGTTAAAATTATTAAGACTGTTGTTAATTGAAAATTGCATTGTATATAAGTTAGGTAAATATTTGTCTATTTTGTAGTGGTTCGGTACTAAGTATTACATTTAAAAAAACATCATTAAGTTTACATCGAGAGATATTATGATGGTGAGTTTGTTACCAATACTAGCTATACATTTAGTAGATTATCATATCGTTGTATTACTGACAAAAGACGAAAAAGTGAGTTTTGAAATAATCAAGTCTTAATGTTTGAGTCTCTCTGCTAAATAGATTTTACGATTTTTTTTTAAGGTGCAATGATTATACTTTAAGAAATCATCGTAAAATGTATTTAACGGCGAGACCCAAACATTAAAACTCAATTATTTCAAAACTCACTTTTTCACATTAACGTCTTTTGCCAGTAATACGACGATATTAACTAAACTCATACGTATAAATTGGTTTCATTTAATAAAATTTCGCCATCATCAAACATTGAAAACAAGATATAGTATTTATATATTGAAATTATAATACATTTAATGAAATCACTCACCTTTATAATTTTATGGCAATTTAAGTATAAGTATATACTAAGAGTATTTTTTTAAAAGGAAATTTAAAAAATAAAACTTGAAACAAAAACATGACAAGAAAATTATTTCTAGAAAGTGTATGAGTTTGGCTAACATTTTGAAATGAGTAAATGAAACATATTACGATATGATTTTTCAAAAATTTATTAAACCAGCTGAAATCTTAATTCTGATAATCTGAAATCTGAAAAAAATTGTTTCGGTTAATTAAATGATATATTTTATTAAAACAGAGTACATAATTTCGATTATTAAATCATAAATTAACATTTAAAAAATAATTTAAAACCTACATAGACAATATGATTTAAAATATCTAATATTTATATTTACGTACGCAATAAAGTTATAATAAAAATAAAAAAAAGCTGAAGGCTATTTAGTGAAGTATTTGAAAATATTCGAACGTGAAGCAAAAACGATTTCCGGGTGGGACCGGAGTTGCGTTTTCCTTCCATGCAATATAGAGGAGCGGGTAGCTATGGGGGCATACAGCGTAACGGTCATCTCGGCCGGACATAGCCTGACCCACGCGACTGCGCATTTTCCACTTGTCATATGACGTCATACAAGTCTAAGAATATAGTCCATTTTACACCGTTGGAAGTATCATAGAATATTTTATTATTAATATATATGAGTATCAATTCAAAAAATAAAAATTAACAAAAAAAAATCTATGTTTAATCTGTTAACTATCCCTTATTTTTTTTACGATTAAAACTACGTATTTACAGCTTCTTATTAATTACAAAGAATAAAAGAATTACGTTCATGGATTTTATTTTTCAGTATGACGAAATGTTTCGTTATAATACAAGTTTAAATGTGTGCGGAGTATGAAAACAACTTAAATATTGTACAAAAGTTTTAGCATTGGAAAACTTTTGGGACGAGATTAAGAAGTATTACTTCAATAAAATGTTCTGTAATGATTTATCACTATCGATACCAGACAGAACTTAACGCAGAACGAGAAGTCAAATGAGTTGTTGAAGAAATGAAAGGAGTTGGGAATAAATATGGTATATTCTAAAGAATGAACTAAAAAATTAATAATACATTTCTATTGTCCCTTTATATGGAGTAAAAATATACTATTATGGGATATTATATGCTAATATTTATCGAAATATTTCTGTTTATTTTTTATGGACTTTATTATGGTAAAGTTTTGTATTATTTAAAAAATGGTTCATATTTGTTCGTAATATACAAACAATTAGAAAGTGCTTCCAACGAGATCCTAGTTTAATGTAAATCTTTGATCAGATGGAAACTATGAATTAATTATAAAATGATGAGTAGGATAGATTCACCTTTCCTAAAATAAGTGTAGAGTTAAAGTTTTTATAATTATGCGCCTCATTAATTGACAATACTTATCATGCTTTGAAAAGTATTTGATAAATTACTGCATATTTTATTTGTATACCAGTGTAAGTCAAGTACTACTGCTTTATGTTCTTACTTACTTGAGATGTTATTTTTATTTTGAGGATGTTTCTAGATATGGTTTATTTCAATTGAGTCGCTAAATTAATCATGTCGGTTGGTTGTTTTTATAAGTGAGAAGGAAAGAGATGTTGATTGATATTATGACTAGCAACATTTCATCTCGACACATTGTGGCATCGCGACGTGACGCGTTTTCCGGGGGCAACTTTCTCCAGGAAGTCCACCACCCACTCCGCACCCCGCAGCCCCCGTCATTTTCCAGCACATTAAAAATAACAGGCGGGCGGAAAAATTCAATATTAATATCGAGGCGGAGTGAAGGAGCGGTCCGCATTGCGCCACGATATCGCCGACCAATGGCGAGGCAGGCCGCGGGCCGCATAACAGATAGGATATGATGAATTTATGGATGTAATAAAACCCCGGTACATGATTGGAGGAGAGGACTGACGGTATACCGATTTCCCTTATAACCATATCGCGGTGTGAGTGTTTTGGCTTGAGATTGTGAGCGTTTTCGGGGGTGGGTTATGGGGGTGGTATGGGGAGGGTGAACGCTCTGAGCTACGGCGTAGAAGAGATGGGGGAGGATTTTTACGGAAAGTATTTTTTTATTGCTCAGAACAAAGGGGAAAGTAAAAAAAGCACGGAGCGGACCGGTGAAATTTTATATGATAGTTTTGGTTTGTGTTTGTCCGTGTGGATACACTGGAGTTTCTATGTATTTATTTATGTATGTGCTTCAAGTTTCACCGCAAGTCGTTAATAACATTTTTACTTACGAATAATAAATGCTACGACCAGTAATAATTTAATGTACCAACATTTATTCGACAGTGCATTGTTAACTATTTCATGTTGTACCTAACAGTTTTCAGAAAAAAAATATCTTAAGAAGTTGGTATCTTAGACAGCTTAATGGCGTATAATCATTTTTATTTACGAATCATTCTTTTTACATATTTTGTTAAATACACAAAATATCCTGTATTTTATTTATAAAAAAAAAAATACAAAATCTTATCTCGATATCAAAAAGTATAGAAGATTTTATTTGCTCAAATCAGGTAGTGGTATTTATTTATAATTTTATCCATTTTATTTACTATGAGTTTTTAATACAAGTAAATTATATCCGGTTATACAAAATGATTTAGACTAAAATATGCGGTTGAAAACTTGTATAAAAAATATCTCTACGTTCTGTAGTTAAAAACATCTCAAGTAAATTCTTTTTATTAATGTTGAAATTAAGAGGTAAAAGCATAAAAGAGCCCTCTACATTAAAAACAGGAAAGTCAAATTGAATTATCTTCAATTGAAATCCCAGATATCTATATCCAGATTTTGCTAAATTGAATTTGAATATAAAGAATACGACCTTTCTCCGCGGAAGGTCTTTAAAGATGTTTTGACAGGTGAGTTTAAGATAAAACTCTGTCGGGCGAGAAATAGCGTCCATCGGGAATCCGTTCTGGTTCACTTTTGCCTACAA
The DNA here is from genome assembly GCA_022683975.1 of Rhyacophila evoluta. Lineage (NCBI taxonomy): Eukaryota > Metazoa > Arthropoda > Insecta > Trichoptera > Rhyacophilidae > Rhyacophila > Rhyacophila evoluta. The sequence continues at coordinate 4,278 of JAGVSQ010003822.1, forward strand.
ACGCTCGGCGATATACCGCTCTTTTTGTGGCCGTTGATTGACCCATGTGATTGCAAACGACTGGCCTGACTGACTTCACTTATCTTCACAAAACTCTACAAGTTGATTTCAGGGCTCTGCACTAGTAAGCGACTTTTAATTTATGTCGATTCAAACAATATCGAAACAATTTATTGTTGTTTTATATTATAATCACATATAATCTAACATGACAATTAGCGTAGAAAATAAACTTTAAATCTCCATCAAAGTTCACAGTTCATACATGTTTGTACTTTCGGTGTAACATTACAGTGGAATATTTCAAAATTCACAGAAAGAAGGTAAACCAAAATCTTTAAAAATAATCACTGCAAAAAGTCTGTTTAGATATTGTAATAAATCAATGTACTGTAATATCTTTCCAAAGAGCTTAGTAATACAATTAAGACATATTAATTCAAACGAAATTGATTATGGATATACAGAAACTGTTCATATAAATGAATGGTGTTGTCTAATTGTCAAAATAGTTTTATTTAATCACTGATTACGTACGTAATCACATAGATTGCTATTCTGCGACATTGCCCATATACTGGAGTTTATTAATTGTGGTAGACAATTTCTCATATCCTCGTAGTGAATTGTGGATAAAACACAAAGATGTTGCAAATTGGAAACTTTCTATAAATTAACCAAATTTACAAAAAAAAATTTGCTTTAAACAAATGTTATCGTGGTTTTGTTTTTTTATAAACATAATACATTTTATTATGTTTATAAAGTATAAATTACCTTTATGTGTTTTAAAAAAATAATTAGATTAATATGTTATAATTATTTGAAAACTGTGTGCACAAAAATTGATTTATGGTACAACATAAGTATTTACAATGGTGTTAAAGTTTAATCTATGGAGATTTAAAAACCAGATCTTGAACTGATAGAAAGCACCATGTGAAAGTTTCTATTGAAAATAATATAAAAGTATCAAATTTAATCAGAGTGGATTTGAATTTATCTTAAATAAAATAGCTATCAATAATTTATAATTAAAATAATGATTTGATTATGTTAAAAGGTAACCCTGAATATGGTCGGTGTCGTCCAACTTATTCAGGAAAACCAAGACGTCGTCCACTCAATTTGCATGGTCGGCGTCTGTCCCCTTATAACCCCAACCCCTAACCCCCTAGTACTAGCAAGAGAGCCTTCCCGGACTTCTCAGACGGCGCGGCGCTATGTCTTTGAGGCTTGTATCTTGTACCTACATAATGACGGCCGCACCAATAGGTACTATTAGGCTATTGAATGGTTTTTAGTTGACGTTACAAGATGTTAAGTTGTTTTTCAATTTTAAGGGTATAATAATTTGCTCTCCTGTATAATAATTTTATTACTATTGTGTTTTTCAGAATCATGTTTTAATAGTGTTTATATAAAAAAAAATTTGAGGAAAATTTACAATCCGTTTAATATATTGTTTAAGTATTAATCAGAATATTTCTTAAGTAAAATCATTCTTAATTGACCTATACTGGCCTGCTAAGTAAAAACACAATGTTTTGCGTGTAATTCCCTATGTAGATATTGCGTTTTTACTTAGTACGGTAGGATATATGATATATATGAACAGATATTGTAAATGATATAATAGTTTAAGCTTTAGAGTTATTTGTTTTCATCAAATGTGTGGTTTATTTCGTTATAATATTTAAATAAAAGATTATAATTGATTCTTGTAACGTACTTTGAGACGTTGGCATACAAGAACGACAAATATTACGATGAGAAGTAATTTTTTGCACAGCTTAGATCATCATTGTATTTAATGATAACTAAGCAGTATATTATAACGGTATTTGTAAATTTTATTAATATGTCACATCATTTTAATGTTTAATGATAGTTTTTTTATGTACTTGATCAAGATACTTACCATAAATTTTCAGTAGTATAAGGCTTAACATTATAGAGACTATAATAGTCTAGTTTTATGCATAATATAAATAATGTTATACAATTAGTATAGCATTATTTTTTTAATTAAAAAAAACTTACTATTGATTTGTGTTTGACTATCTGACAAGTTTTGAAATCTATTATGGGTGTTTATATCGTAGCACGAAGAAGGTGAAGACATTAAAACAATCGATAGTATCTCAGAAGTAATTTTCCATTACTTTTGATTTTCATGTAGTATTCTCGGTAGTATTTAAAAAAATAAAACTCTAATACACCAACGGGAATTAATCTTTTTAGTTGTAAGATTCGGTATATTAAAAAAGGAGTGTACTTTTATAATTATATTTGTAATACTTTTCTGCTAAAATAGATCCCAAATTAATGAGTATAGAATATTTTTACTTGGTTTTTAATGAATAATAGTTGTATGGAATAATAATAAATAACGCTGAAATGCAAGAGAAAATATTAAGCAGGACCGGTTTAATCTTTTTATAAAGTAGCCGGTCATCATTATTGCGTGTAATGCTAAACGTTTTTATAATAAAGAGTAAAGAATATTTATATAATATCTATATTGTATGGTCTGAGAAAAAGGTATATATAAAAATATTAAATGCAATTTGTAAGTGAATTTTACCGCTGCCATTTCCTTGTTCTGTGAAGCGACAACCAAAATCGCGTTTGAGATGGAAAAATAAAAGCAGGAAGTTGGATTGACATTCGATATTACTTGGAGCGTGAATGTTTTGTTTGGGACAGGCGTTCAATTCTTGAACATTTTTTCAATTATATGCTGGTCTGAACAGGTAAAAGTTTAAAGGTGAACAAATATGGAGAGGGCGACTGCAGGAGGGTTCCTGTCGACTTCAAACGAAGAATGAGTCGGATAATCATTTAAGAGTATCATATGCCAACAACAGAAAAATCCCTCCCCGTCAATCAATGACTATATACTTCACATTTATATTATCAAGTAGAAGCGAACACAATACAACTCATGTATGCGGCCAAATAATTTCATACGTCTCAGAAAAGATATTGTAGATTTAAAAAGATAATTTTCATTATTAATAATGTATTTTTAACAACACATTTTGAAAGAATAATTTACAAACGAATACTTGCTTGTTTTAACCATTTACATCTAGAACGTTAGTCAAGATTTGTATTTAATTTAGAAACAAAGTAAAAATACTGTAACACACAATTCAAGTCAAATAAAGAATTATTTATGTTGAAAAATTATGGTATTACACGAGGATATTAAAATATATACAAATTACTGGCAATATTATCGGTATTTGACATAAAACAATGATTATAATACTATCTACGATTTTCTAAAGTATTGCATTTCTAAAGTTACTACTGAGTTACAACCAAATTTATTTTAAACATATTAAAAAATGCTTTAAATTAAATTTATTTAGTCATTAAATATCACATAAATTATGATAAATTATTTATAAATTGTTGAGGGCTCTTTTTAAATAATAATAAAAATAAAAAATAAAAAAACAATCTTTTCCACAATAATTATTATATTTTAAAATAAAATAACAGTAGTAACATTAAAATAACTATCATTGAATAAAAATTTTGATTTATAGATATATATATCAACTTTTTATTAAGTCTTATGAGCAAATAACTAACTGAACATTTTAAGTATGCAATGGTTTATTGGACTTATTTTTGTTAAGCAAGCCCGTTTTTATTACATCCGGATGTATTCATTTGTTTCTGCTATTTTCTCTGTTATTCATTAGTACTTTAGATTACACATCCAACCGCTCATCGGGCCGGAAAAATTCTGAGCACAAAACAATTGTGAGATATTTCTTTCAGCGAAATATCTATGGGAGCTTTCTCGTTAAGTTTCTCGCAGTTTCTTGCTTTATTTATCCTCAGTAACTTTAGCAGCATCTTCACTACAGAAAAGTTAGATGGAAAGCCCCGCGGCTTCCCTCACTAATCTATCGACACACAACTCGCGTACAGGTATTTTTCTGTTCACATTTTCAGAAAACATCTTTTATTAAGGTTTTGATTACCAAGATATCTTTTATCTTAATCAGTGAAAGATTTTTCTCAACATATAATGTATAAACTAATTTAACTTTTTCTGTAAAAAAGAAAGAAAATTTTAAGGAAACCTAATTTATAAATATTTGACGCTCAAAATGAATAAACATTATATTTCTGAAGTAATCGATGTACTTATATTTGAAAAAAAAAGCCGAACAGTAGATATAATGATTTTTCAAACCTATATTATTTCATTTTGCAGTAGATTTTTATGTGATCGATATAATATGTATTAGGTCTGAATCTCTTCGGTAGCGCGCATGCCTAGCAATCCAGGGAGTGCGGATTTGATTCCCCATCTGTCGAATTTTAACAATCCAAAAATGCACAACTGGATGCTCATCAGGTTGAGCAATTGTATGATAAACAATTCTCAAAAAATAATCTGTCAAGACATTTTCACATTGCGGAGGTCCATGCACTTCACGTTCGGAGTGGATATCTTCATACTATGTAGATCCATATGATTCACATTGGGAGCAAATATGAACAAAAGTATATGAAAACTGTTAGATAAAATTTATTTTGAAAATAAATAATGAGATGTCATATGATATTTCACTGTAATGAAAGAGTATTTATCAGACATACAACTATTATTTTGATATTAAAGTAAAGAAATATTGAATTTTTTTTTCGTATTTGTAAATTTATAAAACATGAAAGCATTTATTTAATATTTTTTTATAAATTTTAAACGCATTTATTGCTGAAAAATACCATATTGCCATGTATTTTGAGATGTATTGATTTAAAATTTCATTATTTTAATGATACACTGTATAAGATACTATATATTTCGGAGTAAAATATATCAAACTTTTATAAGATTTAATGGGCTGTGTGAAAAAGATTGACATTAAAAATTGATAAACTTAAATGAGTGTAGAAATAAATTAATAGTCTGTAATATCTAATTTCTAAAAAACAACGAAAAAAGTGTTTATTTTGGTGACAAATAAATTTATGTTTTAATTAAAAGTTACCGCAGAATATAAGTGAAAGTAATATTGTAGTGACTGAGTCAATTAAGATGGCATACAAAGAGTTGGGATGTAATCTCGGCATTAGTAAATCAGAATCTTTGTCCAGTTTTTATAACTATCTCGTAACACAAAGTTATTAAGCGCTGTTTGTCCTCATGTACGGCAACAAGGTACATTTATAATGTTGTCTCTGCTAGAAGGAAAATGTATTTTCCTTTGTAGCAACCTTTTGTTGGTGAGCGGTGAGTAAGCAGTAAGAAGAGGGTAGGCAACACATATAAGCAAGTAAACACGAGGTCCAGTCTTGGGTGTGGATTCATGCATGAGAGATGAGGAGAGCCTTTTATAAAGATGTCTTTTAAATAAATATTATGTGAAATGATCACAAAAAACTATTTGAAAATTGACAGACGTTTTTCTACAAATAGTAGTACCTACTAAACATAACAATAAAAATCTATTTTATAACTGTTATCCATAATAGTATGTAGTATTTTATAATTAATCATTGTTAGGCTATGTTAGTTTACTAACAAACATTACACATGCTAGATCGACATTGAATGTATTTTATAATGATTTATTTTAAGCAAAACAATAAATAAATCAATTCCGAAATTTATATATTAATCGAATAAGCTTATGCGTATTAATTAATAAACGTATTATTATATTCAAATGAATATTTATATTAGTTGTTGTACTCCCGAAATGAATATTGTAAGTTCTACTAAGCAAACGTTACTTTATTTTCAAATTTTTTTGCAACTCAAAAAACAAAATTATATTTTTTTATATATAACCAAATGATGGCATAAAAATTTAGTAATTTTCTTTGCAACATAAGTTAGCCAATACACGTAATATTTTTAAGTGTAAAATAAGTTATGAATGTAGATATTTAGTAAATTAAAGGAATTTATTAAGATGGCATTGTTGTAAGCCAGGTATTTCTATATGCATAAGTATAGATATCAATGTGTATGTAACGTTAAAATTTAATAGAGCGAATTTCAAGACTTGAATTAATATTAGTAATATTTTATAAAAGCACCTACCGAATATTACGTAAATTAGTTATATTTAAAAAAAGTTAGTAAAATTTATTAACCTTTTTTCGTATTATACAGATTCAAAAATACCTTATACTTGTGTACATTATAAACATATAAAAACATAAAAATGATAATCAGTCATCAATACCGATATATAAATCGTTATTAATGATCCGGAAATACTAGAAGATAATTGATACCATAAGACGAAACTGTTAAATATAAATAATATTCGTCTTGCAAAAAATTATAATTATTTTAATACATGTTTACAAATAAAGGCAAGATATTGAAGACCAAATAATATAAAATGCATGCAAATGTGACTTTTGATTAAATGATGAAAATGAGATAAAGTAAGGCGTTGAAATTGTCACTTGGCGGATAAATAGGACAGCGTTATAATAATTTTATTTGCCACCCCTAGACACGTTCAAACACTCATACCATCATAGAATAGACCGATGTCCAGTGAGTATATGGGAGATGGCATTAGATAAGATTTTCACGGTATATGTACCTAAGATAAGATTGTCCAGTTTTCCCTAGTTAATGATACGGTTGTAGCAAATCCGTCACTACAATTTAAATATTGCCAGTGAATTGTTAGAGAAGAAAAATGACCGAGTACATTTGTTTGAGAGATTAAATCAAAATATTATTATGTTTTAAATTTTTGAGATTTTTAAATATTTATATGTCACAATTTTGATTGAAAAAAAACATCTAAGTATTGGTAATGTCTACTTAAAAGTAAACAGTGAAATACATTTTTTCTCAAATTATAGCGTAAATTAAAATTTCAAGCAAAAACGTACCATCCTTTATAAATAAGAAGTTTTAAGGTTTTATTGTAAAAACCTTTTTAAATTTTTCAATTAATTATTACGTCATATCACATCGTACATATTATTCACAAATACCATTGATTATAAATCAAAGAATAATATTATTTAAAAACCAAAACTGCTGAAAAAATATTTAGTTAATTCGATTATCAAGATGAAACTGGAAGTTTTAGAATGCATTGTTGGTAAACAGAAATTTCAAACATTTCATTTCAATTACTAAAATTACTTAACGAAACATATTATTATTCTCTTTTTAATTTTATTATAATTGCGTATAATTGTAAATCTGATAAAGCGAGTAAAGAAATTTTGAATCTATCGGGCGGAAATATTCCTCGAAAAAGAATACCGAAGTGACGCTTTTGTTGCATATGCTACGTCGTCTTTGATCTACCGTCGTGCGAAACAAGATACAAACACAAACGAAGTACGAGGGACCCCTTGGGCGGAAGATCCAAGAGAGGGCGAGCAAGGAGGGACTCCTGAGGACCAGAGTCCCGGGAAATCCTTCAGGGAGATACGGCAGCCTCTCTCGTCCACACTAAGTATACCGCGTAGCAACTTGCTTATTCTATCAACTGACTACTCACACACGAATGGTCATTCTACACACCTACCCACCTTATACTTAGTGCCGACCACTCCGCTATGTCAATACCAGACGTACTTCCTTGTCGGACTTGGATTATTTAGAAAGCTCTCTAATGTTCATATAAGAAGTTTCTTCGAGAATGTATATCGCAGATGTACATTATCTTCCCGGGGGCACATATCAGATTCAGCTTTGCCGATTTCCACTAGTTAATTGTTATTTTGTGTTATTTCTTCGAGTACTTCGCTGAAGTATATGAAAGCTTTCAAAGTAACACGAGACAATTAATGTTTATGAACTCATAATACAATTTTATACTCAAATCTCATTAATTAAAATGTCATACGTAAAATAAATATATCATTTCATCAAATTAAATTAGCTATTATTGATGCTTAATTAATTTCCGCTAAAAGCCGATATGCAGGAAGTTCAGCTGCATAATGAGAAACCAGAGTTTTGTTTGTATCAAAAACACAGATGTTTATAATAGTATCTATGTCCTCCGTTCATACAAATGTCTATATTTCAAAAAAAAAAATTATCAAAAAAAATAGGTCAATACTCATAAACTCAATTTCTCACTAAATGTAAATTTTTGAATCTGATAACGTTAGCAAGATCGTTATCACCTAAAAAGTTATTTACCTTATTTAAATTCCTTTGGATTTATACTTTTTTCGTTATTAAATAAGATATAAAATACCTGAGTACTGTCCCCACGCAAGAAAGGATATGGAACGAGTCACCCACAATTAATGTTATATAGTATACATTTTTAAACAAAAAATATTGCTGAAGAGCCAATGGTATAACATCACATAAATAAGAGATTTTAAGATTATAGTTATATTGTAAATAATCGTGGAAGAGCTTTAGTGTAGTCTGAAAAAATAAAACTCTTATAATATATTATAATAATAATATAACTATACTGTGGATAAAAAATAAATATAAATAACATTTATGAATTGAAGTTGGCTCAAAACGAAGGAGATCGAAAGGTATTTGAAATTGCTTATTTTATTTATTATAGATTTTTAGCCTCGACTGAATATACTTGTAAATGAATAAAATTAATTGATCGAGCTGAAAAGGTTGTTCAAAAAAATTCTGACAAGAAGTAATGGTATACTACAAAAGTTTTTATGAGAAAAAATATACATTATTATGTATACAATTTTACGGCGACGTGATTCTAGCCACTTACTTTTATCGCATACACCTTTAAATCCCAGATTATAAATCTCATCTGAAATTACATGCAGGGAGGGGCATTACGTAGAGGCGTAGGGCGTGCGAGGGTGGGGTGTTTTGAGATAAACCTTGTCGCTATTGTGCTAACCTACCTTTTTATTATGGAAACTTAAGCTTTAAACAGCCCGTGCAGATTTGCCGGCGTGAAATATGTATGCGATGGGGTTCGTGTTATGCACAATCTACCCTGCTAACACTCTTTTTTGTCAAATAAATTCGCACCGTTTTGTCTCAAACTACGTTATGAGAAACATTTGGAGCTTTTTGACACATACCGCTTTGGGGTTCTTGTGCCGACCGTAGAAAAGAAAAAGTACGTAGCTCTTAGTTTTTTCAAAATAACTTTTATCCATAATAATGTAATCAAGTAAAGACCGTTATTTTAAAAGAATGTGACGAATAAGATTCTAAAATTTAGCTCTTAAGTTTGAAAACAAGATAATTTGTCGGGCTTTCGACCATGGAATAGAATTCGAAATCAATTATGTCGGTTTTTATTAAATAACTTTATATATTCGATTGGATAAATAAAACACCGCTTATTTAGTCTTCATGCATTTCAAGGTTGTATCTATTTAATATTTTTAGTTTCGTTCAAAAATCATAAAAGTTTTTGTGCCTTCTCTTAGATTTATTCTGTGAAAGTTACGTCCTATTTTCTTTCTACGGTCGATATTATGTTATATCGATAATAATCCATGTTGATATTATTGAAAACATACTAAACATTGCATGCTTTCATATGTGAAAAATTTAGTGTACGTTCAGACTTGTTGCTTAAAACAATACTCAACATGTAATTTGTAATTGTAAATTTTACTTTAACCTTAATATTTATATTGTTTATATAATTTGATTGGAAACGAAGTCATGTATTTTTTTTATGTAAGCTAAAAAACTATTTTCTTAAATTTAAAACATAATAATACAATAGTAAATCGTCAAAAACTACTTTATTTTAAAATTAAGTGAAGTTGTTGTCATTAGTAAACATATATGATATATTAATAGTTTGATATGTTTAGCATATCACGTACAAATCATTTACAGACGTACTTAACAAAAATAACTGATAAAATAACCTCAAATTTACTATGTCAATATGCTAAAAAGGCTACAAGGAATATAAATATAGATTAATGAGATTCATAAAAACCATGCCATTTTACAATTTTACACAGAATATATGAGCCATGCAAAATTACTACATTGATTAAGATTAGTGAATTTGATTTTACTAGACATCTTCCGGCAAGTTAAACTGGGCATAATCTGTAACAATGTGTTTTATATTTATGTTAATAGATTTTATCTTTCGTAACGTTAATCTTGTATTGTTTTATCACTCATAATATGAAAAAAATACATTAACACTGATTCTTCTTTGCTGTTCGCGAGCGTCTCGGGAAAATCTACGATCGCCATAAGATATATGTGGCAGTTGTGTGTGTGCGCTTTCATAAATCTGGCGGGAGATATATGAGTGCGCAATTTCCTGTATCCGGCCATTAACGCCCGAGCTTTTATAAGCTTAAACCCTGGTTAAAGATTGGCGGGGGGTGGGGGAGGGGGCGCATACTCGATTTATATTCTATGTGTTTCAAAACTTATCCGCGCGCTCTCTCTCTCTGGGGGCCTCTCCTTGAGATCAAGCGAAAGAGGATAATTTAATACCTACACTTCATCGCAGGCTATAAATTACTGATTTAATTAAGAGGTAAGCCATAAGAAAATCATAAGATTTATTGAACACTGACAGCTAATTGAGAATTTAAAAACTTATAAATATTCAAACAAAAAGTTTTTTGTATAGTTAGTTAACCAAATTTTAAAATAACACTTGGCATTGAAAAGCTCCTAAGTTTATATGGCGACTGGATGAAAACCATAGACTATGGTAGTCAATAAAATAAACATGAATCACAAAATATGTTATACGGACGAGAGAAAAAAATCTATTATATTATTAAGTACTATTAATTTATTATTTTAGAAGGGATATTAACAAAAAAGTATTTTTGATTAAAGCTCAGATGCTTAAAAATAAAAACAATGACATACATATAACTTTAATTATTTTATATCATTTTGTAATTATTTACGGCAGTACGACTTATTTATATTTTTGCCAAAGTCGTGAAAATGGGATGGATTATTAATTAAGATGTTTTTCATTAAAAAGGTGGTTGAAATAAATATTTTTAGGCTAATATTGGTTGTCAGGGTTAATAGAAAAAACACGGAAAAAGCCTAATTTCATCATCCAATATTGTAAGTTAATTTATGGGTCATAAAAATAATATATGAAATAGAATAAAAGTTTACCCAATGTATAAAATAGTAAATACTTATGAACGCGTGACATATAAAATTGAAAAGAAAAAGCGAAACACAATTTTTCTCGGTTGTATTTTATCTTTGCCAACTTCAACTTTTATTGCGCTCACAAGAATACATACACACATAATATATATTATACACAAGTAAAACAAAGAAGGAAAGAAAAATGACATCTAACGGAAAAGATAGAAACTAAAGTAAAGAAAAATACAGGAGGAAAAAAATAACCTCATAGCTTAGAGCTTAAGTTAGAGAGAGCTGTGAGCTGAAAGAAAAGTAGATTGAAAACTCCGGAGGAAAAATGACCGCTGTCCGTCCTTTGTCCGGCGGGAGGGGTGGGAAAAGAAGACGAAAAGGAGGCAGAAAGTCACGTGGGATGGGGAACGAAGAGGGGGTCAGATGGGGGGCGGACAAGTTGACTGATATTTACACGCTTTTTTCTGAAACCCTTCCATCTATTTATGCTCAAATAAATACAACAGCTGAGACGTTTGAATCGAATTTGTCAATAAACGTGGGTTTTTTATTGCTAGTATTATATTGTGTTGTGAAAAGCTGGACAAATAAAATGAATATATAAATGATTTTTTTTTTTCATTAAAATTGTCCAATAAAAAGTTTTTCTCAATGTTGTTTTTATTTAAATAATATTGTCAAAAAATTATCGGCTCTTCATTCCGGATAAGCAATAATTTGGAACGAATACTGTTAGAAGTGTTTATTACTCTGTTATTATCAACGAATAAATAATGGATGTGCCTATTAAATAACTGATTTGCTCGTGGTGTGTATTTGGTCTAATGTTTAGAATTGTGCATTTGAAATGGTTTTGTCATGCAACGTTCGACGCGGAATCAAAACGGTGATCGGCAGTAATTCTTTATGATGCATTTAGACAATCCAAAAGCCACGCCAGAGTCGCGGAACTCGAACAGAGTAGTAGACTCGTTTCAATTATTAATCAACCAGGAATGGAAGCATATCACTCACGATCATAGTTAACAATTCGATGAGCGAGCGAGGGCATCTGCTTCGTATCCAATTAGTTCGGTTTGAATCACCACGCGTTTTTTTCCCGATCCGCAGTTGGTAAAAAAATCAATGAAAAATAAATTAGTGTTACGGAACCCGTATCATTTCGTCGAATAATAGTTACTTATTCAAATTAGTGACATGTTCCGATCATTCCGTCTATGTTTTATACCGTCATGACACCTGCATTATAAAAGTAAACACGCTATTTCATTTATATCCAGGCCAGGAATCGAATTAAAATTGAAATGAAAAAAGTCAACCGAGCGGGTCGCGTGAGTGGTTTGCGGCATTTCATTCCGATCGAAACAAACCTGTGAATGACGTCTATTGAATTATGCAGACACGAGTCAATTTAAATATGGGATGAAGAAGAACATTTCCGAGTGGCGGCAGATTGGAAAAATTGGAATAGAGCTGCGGGTAGGAAAATGTTCTTAATTATTACAGAGACACAGCTGCCTGAAGAATCCAATATTCCGAATTATTCAAATTTGGCGTTCCGCGCCGCTGGACGCGGGGACTTTTCCGAACCAGAGGGAGTGGGGGGCGGGGGTTATTTCTTTGATTTTAATTTTTATTCTTGTAGGTAGGCCCCCGGCCTCGTACCCCTTCGCATAATTGCCCCTCTAAGGAATTAATTCGGTGGAATTGTACGGAGCACTCGTTATTATGGCAGAGGACAACTTTTTCTTCTTGCGTCTATGTTATTGCTGACGAAAACGCGATCGGACGAAAATATATGAAGATATATAACCCATAAAACAATATTTCCGCGTGTTTGAATGATGTCTTAAGATACACAATTTTTTAAAGAGTCATTCTTACATCATGTGTTAGAATAAATGATTATATATCATACGTTTATAGTTATAATCATAATTTTTTTTAACCCTTTGAAGAGCATATATCGTGATTGAAATACCACATTTCAATAATGATGTAATGTTTTAGTGTGAAAAATACTAAGTTTAGATTAAAAAAAAACTATATGTGGAAAATTTGATTATAACAAAAATTGTTTCCGTGATAAGAAATAAATAAGTTGTTCTAAATGTAGTATTAAAAACCGTATATTTACATTTTAAATAGATATATAAAAGTGACAAAGTAATAATGTAGACATTTATGAAATAGTTATATCATTTTAAGTATGTAAGAATAAAAATGTGATGTAATGTTTCATTTTAGGGCAAAATATGTCAACGCCAAATAAATATAGATGCTGGTGACGATTACATGTCTTTCGAAACGTTAACATCAACTGTAGATTTTGTATTTGAAACATTCGAGAACAATCTTGCAATACTTTTCCCGCTTTATAGAAGTTAGGACCGACTGGTAAGAAAAAAAAGAAAAAAAGAATATTCCCAATGGAAGATACTAGCAATTATGTAATACGAATCCTCACAAAACAAAGGCAACTAATGGCATAAGCAAATAATGTTTTTTTTTTACTTTTTTTTTATATTCTTAGAAGGAATTCTTTCGAAGCTTTTAATAGGGGAAATTTTTCTTGTTCTGAATCTTCATTTCCAATAATACGATAATATGTATTCTTAACGCTTTTCTATGAAGATTGACTTTGTTTTATTACTAGAAATATTTAAATATGAATGAGACTTTTATTATATCAACTGTGGAGAGGAAAAAGAACGTAATCCTCAATTTTTCAAAAGAGCTTTTATTTGAAAATCATAATATATACAACTTAATAGAATCTACCAAAAGGACATGATTAATATTTTTGACTGATGGTGCTTTATGGAAATTGATTTTAAATTATAAATTATTTAAATCTGGTAAACACTATGTTTCATGCATGGAAGTTTACCAGTTTTGAATAATTTACATTTTAAAAGGATATGAGTTGAAATTACCAAGTTTCTGTCTAAATTTAGCTTTAAAATTTGACAAAAGGTTGCTCTGTGATATTTGCGACCAGTAAAAATGGCTTTCGCTTAATAAATTTAATGGTTTTTATTAAACTAATATCATATTGAGTAAATAAAACACCAGTTTAGCCTACATGCACTTTATGGTTATTTGTACGTAATTTTTTGACTTTGGCCTAAAATTATAAGCTTTTTTCGTACCTCCTGTAAAATGTGTTCTATTTGGGTTGCGTTCTTTTTCGATTCCACTGTAGATAAAGTCACATTTGTCCAATTAATTTTATAAATAATTAAGTTTCATCGGGATTAAAATATTTTCTTTGTTGTCTTACAATAAATCTCTATAACATAAAGATTGTAATATGATGTATTTAGGATGTTTCGATTTTTTTATACTATGTTCGGTCCCAAAGTGGAATTTATAGGTCTACACAGTGTGAAGATGTTCACTTCAGAACTACAGTATATTATATAATTCTGCAATGTGAAGACGAATTGACAGATGATATATTTGTCAGACAAATGGTCGATTCAATGGGCATCCAGTCCTGTAATTTTGATTTTTTTTTAATCTGACAGATTTGGGAATCGAGCCCGCATTTCCCGGATTGTAGGCACGCACGCTATCCTCTACGTCAGAGTTTCCCAAACTTTTTTTGCGTTGAAACACTTCGAAACCCCGGAAATTTTAACCGAACACTTATTTTTTAGGTTGGGTAATTCCTACTAGTGAAAATTAAAACAAATTTATTTATTTTCATTAGATTTATGAACAATATTTATTGGTGCGGCTAACCGTTCTGTCAATCTTGGCAATTGTCGTTAAACTGACAAGACTTGTTAGCTGGCCAGGCAAAAACAATATAACCCATTTTTTTCATGCGCACTGTGTGAGAAAAGATGGTCGCCTGCCTGCACCCAGATACATGACGTCATAAACATCAGTAGATATTGATTATCACTCGCCTTTCAATATGAAGTATAAGATGTTTAAATGTATTTCAATGCATAAAACCTTCCCAAATTCTTGAATAGGTGTTCCGCGGAACATAGTTTGGAAAACCCTGCTCTACGCTATCGGGAAGATGTTGAATTAAACGATTAAAATTTGTATTATTTAGATTTATGTCAAGTCGGTAGTTAAATTATTCGTTTAATAATGATGTTCTGGTTTTGCATCTTATAGTTTGAATGACCTACTGAAAAGTCTTTAATGAAAATAAATACCAAATAAACCATCACAATACATTAGTGTCTACGATAGTCCACTGTGTCTTGGAAAAAAATATAAAAAACAAATTCAATTGTAAGAAACCAAAGACAATATTGTTATGCCGTATTAAGTATGTATTAAATATTTATTTCGTGATGTTTTAAAGTTATATGCTGAATAGAATAGAATTTATTAAAATAAGTCACTGCATTTTACTACAGTGGCTGAGTTTGAATGCATTTAATATGCAAAACCAGACTAGAAAACTGTTTGAGAAGTACGTTAGATATACACAAGTGTCTAGTTGTTGTGTTTGTTTCTGGTAATTCAATTGGGTTTAATTGTTGCGCCCGGCAAACAACTACGTCACGTAGAACTGTAAATTGGACTCGTTTATAATATTATCATATATGTAGAGAATTTGCTTTTATACTACTTTATCCTATCTCTAAGGAACACCTGTTTTGAAATAATTCGTAAAGTTTCACGCGGATGTCTGAAAATGTTTAAATGAAAAAATTAATAATTATATTATGAATTATGACAGCTAAAAACACAGAGAAACTTGTCAAATTGTAAATATTGAGGTGTCGTTGACAATGCTGGAGGGCCGTTTTAGGGATTATGCAAAACAGAATTCTGAATTCGGCGGTTGATTTCGAATTTACATTTTTTACTATGCTGAAAGTAGAAATTACGAACAAAAAATTCAGGACGACTGTACGAAAGTAGAAATCACAGAGCATAGTATGAGACATAAAGAAAAAATTAACGAGAAAGGGGCAGTGGGTAATTATTTCTTCAAAAAGGAGGCGGTAGACCAAAAAATATCGGCAATCTATGATCTAAATGCTCCACATTCTGATCGAATACAACAAAAAAAAAGGAAAATGTTTTACTAACCCAGTTGCCACAGACAACTGCCCTAAATATTTATTTATATCATTACATAGCACAGACAATATCTATAATCATGAGTGCGTATGTCTGTCACAAGAACTTCTTCTAAACGAGAAAGAGTAAAGAAGTGAAATTTTCATATTTTTTTGTCTGAGGATGTTTAAAAGATTTTAATTAGAAATTAAACTACTAAAACCCGTAAAATCTATATTTATATATATATATATATATA
>JAGVSQ010003824.1:0-20666 GCA_022683975.1 Rhyacophila evoluta
ACAGTGTGTAGATCCATATGCTCCACGTTGGGAGCGAACATGGTTTAAAAAAAAAGAAGTTGTATACGTTGTGATTATCGAAATCTATATTAAATATGTATTATTCTAAATATGCAGCATTCTTCGTCTCATGTACTGTTTACATTATGTTTTTCAGAAGTTTAGGTTTGTCTCAGCCCACGACAAGATATTTTCTATGTTAATTTCCTTTAACATATGAATAATAATAATGTTCTCAACAGAGATATTTTAGTAGGGGTTTGTTTTTTGTTTTTGTAATATTTCAAAACAGCTATTTATTGTAGTTACATGTGTGGGCGTACATGTCTATATCGAAGATTCTATTTATCATTAAATTATTAAAACTATGATATTATTATATGGAATGTCTTTTTGTAATGAATTTATGTATTATTCAAAATATTTTTTAAAACAATATAGTTAAAATAAAATAGTATTATGTTTTTTTGTGTAGCGGATAGTGCATAGTATATAGATAGGAAAGCAGGCTCGATCCTCATATCTGCTAGATTTTTTTAAAAATCTGAAAATGCAGGACTGGATGTTCATTTGATTAAGAAATTATCTGATAAACAATTTTTGTGAAAAACAATTTCCCAAAGGATGACGTATTATATATATAGTATATACTTGCATAATAGTATATTATAATCCACTTCCGGAGCGGAAATTTTCACAATATGCCCCAATTTTGGAGCGATCATATTTAAAAAATAAATATGTCGTACACTTTGTTAAAAATTCTTTACCGAAAACGACATAAGAATTTTGCGACGCATTTAAATTAATAATTGAAATTATATTTATAGAGTAAAAGCACACATGAAGAATTTGTCTGTTTATCATTTTTCTTCCACAAAAGACTTGATAAGCAACCACGCCTACTCATCTTTGTGTCTCAAAATATTTATAATACATTTTCAATGTCCATTTTGGTAAGCGGTGTGTTGAACAACTTTCGTAAAAAACATTTCTGTCAACATGTTTTTTTATATTGTGGAAATCCATATTATACTCCACTTTATAGAGCGAATATCTTTACAATGCGTAGATCCATATGCTTCAAAATCGGAGTGGACTTGGTGTAAAAAAAATATCCGCACATAGAGTTATTAATTTGTTAATAAAGCTTATTTTATAATGCATTGCGTATTGTTTCATAGTACTGTAACGGTATATTGACCAAAAGTAACTGACTGTGTATATTAAAGTGATAATTTGATGCATGTTTTTTCATTATATTTTTCCACGGTGGTACGTTTCCGGTCTATCCTAACATCGTAATGCAGGTGGGGATGCATCGCTGTGCAAAGTCAGTTCGTTGCGGACAGACAGAAGTTAGCTAGCGGTGGGTTGTCAGCGCTCAGTCTTCTGACAGACATTGTAGCTACAGCTTGTCAGTCGGGTCTGGTGGTCGTCGGTGGTGTCGTTAGTGCTTCGACAATAAAGCCGGGTATCGTGCTTCGAACTTAAACGCGTCGCTGCATGGAGGTTCGAAAAAATATATACCAATTAAATCCAAAACAAAACTCTTACATAAGACTAAAAATAATAGAAACGAATATACCAATAATATTTAACGGACGTTTTTCAACTTACGGATTCTCACGGGATGTTCAAATTCATAAAAAACTTTTATTCATGAAATATTGTGCTAAAAGTTTTATATATTTATTTCAATATAATTCGCCAATTGTAAAAACACACAATATGACATTAATAAAAGTTGTCGAAAATCAATACAAAAACTTCCATTTCCATAAATATTTGAAAAGTGCTTAAATTACATTGCAAAATATTTTTTATAATACTTTAAATAAATAACTAATATATTTGATTGTAAATTATGTTTCTCAAACTAGTTTTATAACTATTTCGAAGTAGTTTTTAACTAGTTTAAAACCACGAAATATTGCCAAAATAAGTCGCGTTTAATCAATTTTTTTTTAATTGTCATCAATTTTATAGATTTATTGAATAAAAAAATGGAATTAATGAGTTTTCCATCTTGTATTAGAGTAATATTATAATATATATTCTACAACAGTAATTTTTTTGTAAAACCAGGCTCAGATTTTTAAATATTACATCAGCAGATATAAATAAATACACTTCTTATGTTAAATTTTATTAACACAAACCGTACAGGGTGTGGTACATTACTCAAAGCTTATGTATAAAGTATAAAATCTTTAAGTAAATGATTATACAAATCAACAATAATTCTATAAAATGAATGTTTATATAAATATATAGTTCACGAGTTTAATTACATATATTTTATCTGTGAATTTTCTTAACAGCCGTCGGAGTAACGCACTACATTCTTTGAGTTTACAATTTACGATTTCACTAATATATTTTGGATTATTATTTTAACTTAACTTTAGATAAACGAACAACAAAACATAATAAAGTAGATAGTAAACATGGAAATAACATTTTTTTACCGATAACAATTATATTTCTGTTCATAAAATATTGTTTTCCAATGCAGTTGGATACTTTGTTCTACCGTCGCCAAATAGATATTCTACTATTTAAAATATTCTATATCTTAAGAGTTTATAAAATTATATTTACTCAATTATTTCGAATAATCTATATTAACTCAAAATCTGTTGCGTATATAAAAAAAAACTATATTTATTCAAAGCGATTTAAAATTACGTGAATGTACAAGTATTCTAAATAATTTTGAAAATTATTTATCACCAAATCAATAATGCAAAATCTTCTATGTTCGAATAAAAAATACACTATCATTTCTCTTTTCATGATTATAAAATCGTATTGTTAAAAATAAGCTAATTTTTATATCGACTGTGGAAAGAAAAAATGACGTAACCCACGCAGAAAAAAAGATATAAGGCACAGAGTAGATTTAACGATTTTGGTCCAAAGTCAAAATATTAAATAAACACGACCTTAAAATGCAGGAAGGCTGATACTACTGCTTTATTTACCAAATCTGATATTAATTTAATAAGTTATTTGAGAAAATGTAATAAAAGATAAGTCCGTTTTCCTGGTCGCTTATTTGACGGGCCATCCTTTTTGAAACTTAAGAGCTAAATTTGTATACTTATTTGCCATTTTAAGCTTTAATTATTTTGATAGAACGTCGATAACGTTGTATACAATGTGATTATGAAAATAAGGCTAGTTGGAAAAAAAGTTAGAGACATCCTTTTTCCTTCCGCAGTTGATATACTAACTGATATATTTTTTAAATACTACTGGGCTTACTATGTATGAACTATTATGTACGACTTGGTATGAAATTAAAAATTAATTTCCATATATTTTGGTGAGATTATTACCTACTATTATTAGAAGTTACCTGCAAAATTCAACGTAAATGTAAGCCGTATTGTATTTCAAATCTTAACGTAAAACAAAATGGTGCTTAGATTTAATTTTTGAGACTATTTAAAAATATTTAATCATCTTTTCAAAGCATATCTCACATGCGTAATGCATGTGTGTCTACATATGATAGCAAATAAGATTTAGCTGTTATCTTGAATAGATTGACCTTGTCGTAACATTTACGAGGTAATTAAAAATATTTTTTTCACCACTGCATCTTAAATTAACAAGCGCATGTTTAAAAAATTAGGATCCCAACTATTTTATATCTTACAGTTCAACTAACAGGTGCGCATCATCTTATGCGATATTTGAACATAACAGAAATATCACAAAAATGTATACAACTTAAATAATAAATGATTTGTCTATTTATATACATTTTTGTGGTTTATTTCGAATATCTTTTGATAACTCAAATCGGGCGAACTGTGTTCAATTTATAATTATGAACGTTAACGTTTGATGTGAGTGGATTTAAAACCGAATTTGCTTAAATTTTATAAGCTATCACATATTTATTATGGTCATCAAGATTAAAGAACAAATAAGGATTTAGTACACCGTAAAATATTTCGAAATAAATACGCAGTATATCGAATGTAGAAAGGAAAAATTACGTAACCCTCGATTTTTTTAAAATAATAGAAAATTTTTCAGAGCAGCTTCCCAAAATTAGACTTGAATACTTGTCGATTATATAAAGTAAAAATGTCACCATCCTAAGTTTTTTCATAATATCTGTATAGTTAATATATCACGTTCTACCAAAAGGATGTAAGCTGTAAATACCGAATTAGTTCCAAATACAGCATGAGGGCATGTGAAATTTGTGACAAATAAAAGAACTTCCACGACATCATTTGTTTCAGCTTTTCTTATATAACTTATTAATTAAATATCAGATTGTATAAATAAAATCAATTTCAGTCTTATATTATATTTTGACATTGCCCCAAAATTATTATAAAGATTTTCTTGTGCCTCTTAGTAAATCTGTTCTGTGTCGATTACGTCCTTTTTTATTTTCACAGTGGATATTATAATATAAAACCATACAACAATTTGCGTATTGTTTTGTAGATACATTACAACTAGTGATAAAATTAATTGACTAAGAAAGTTACTTATTGAGAATGGATTGATATGCAACTACGCTTTTACTGAAATCTTGTTGGTTAAGTTTATGTTCTTCGGTTTTGATGAGTTTTCTATCGAGATATATATCAAATTCACCGGTTTCTCAGTTATTAATTCACGGTTATTAAAACAATGAGTTTTATTTCCTAATATCCAGTTAATATAAATTAGAATAAAAGTTAATATGAAATAGATTCTACATATATTATATATGTCTTACCAGGAAATTGTGAGTTAGTCAAAAAACGAAACAACAATATTTTCTTCTAATTATCATCAACAACAATCTTCCAAGGTTAATTATGTATTTAGACGACGAAATGGACCAGAAGCTTATGATGGATTCGTCAAGTTAAAAGTAGATCTCGCCGTTTCTAAGTTTAACAACCTCTGATCTAAATTAACACAATCGGAAAACTCATTTCAGAGGACTGGTGTCTTGATATATTTTTTTAACAATACATCTATATGTTATATTTATAGTGAAGACGTTTTTGAAATCGTGGATTTTGTATTATAATAATTATTTTAGATTCTGAAATTATATTTCTAATGTTATTTATTAGCATCGGAATATTGTAATACTGACAATTTTGGCATAGTGAATTTAATATTAATTCTCATTAGTGAGTTAATTCATAAGAATTAACTGTGTGTATAAACACACGGCTTACACACTATTTCACTGCTATCGATTCAACTAATGTCGTAAAATTAATCAAATCAGCTATGCCGATTTGTAAAAAATACTACAAATAACGAAGAAAATAAACTGAAAAGTTGTTATAAATTTGTGTGACTGTGTATAACATTACCACATGTGGCCACTCCCATTTCGGAATCAAATGAGCATTTGAGTAGAATTTGAACGCATATGATTAATTTATATAAAGTTTTAAGTATGTTTGTAAACAGTATAAATAATCTTTCATTTCTTTCCAAATCATAATAATTATAGAAAACAGTATAAGCGAATTTGTCAATGCTGTAATTTGTCAATTTTTTTTTCGTAATGTTTACGTATTTTTTTTTTTTATCCTAAAATATATGATATCATTGTAACGACTACCACATATCATTGATAGATCAATCTAGTATTTATAGAAATGGAATAATAAAATTATATGAAAAAATAAAAAAATGGCTTTGAAAATAAGGCGACACGTACATAAATGTACGTATATTCTTCTTAATGGACTAGAGCTAAATTTTTGTAGTTTATATACTTAATTTTACAATTTTACAAGTTAAAATGAGTTACTATTTCGAATGCGTATACTTAAGTTTATTATTTACTGCAAAACATTACTAATAACACGGGAAAATAATACAAAAAGTGATTAAATTCCCTGATTTGAATGCACGAAAAAACCTTTAACGCGATTATCACCGCAAAGCGTTTTTTAAGAGTTAATGACTATGTCTTTAACAACGGTGATTTATAAAAATTCTTCACGAATAGGGTCTTGTCTACACTGATCTGAACGGTAATTTAAAATGATTAATATTTTCCGATTACCTGTAGCTTATTCAACCATGAGCCCTATGAGTCTTGAAAATTACTTCATATTTACCTATAATAATGTTCCCACCTGTAATGAGGAGCTAATAATAATAAAAAAACAGTTTTAGCCACAGTATAACGAATGTTATTATGTAAAAAATATTATATTTAGAAATCGTGTTGCCGCCCGACGGGAAATAAATTTTAGAACTCACGCATTCCAGTTGGCCTAAGAAACTTCTAATGTACTATTATTGCTTATTTATAACTAAGATTTATAATCATTCTAAATAATAAAGACATCTATGGATGATAGCAATTCTAAATATACATTTGCAAAATCATCTCCGCCATGATTGCATAAAACAAGTCTAGTATTACTACTTATATAATGATTTATGACTTCACAATAAACAATCTTCTATAGCTCGTTCAATTCTTATATCACAGTTTTTTTAACAATTATTATTTCTATGTTAGTATAATTCATCATATTTTATCCAAACTAAAATATGATCATCATTTCGACTGTGGTAAGGAAAAAGGATGTAACCCATTATTTTTTAAATAGCTTTCATTACATAATCTGTATGTACACAACCTAATACACGTTCAATCAAGGATGTAAACTGAAGATGGCAAATTAGTGTCTAAATTTATCTTTTATGTTTAAAAAATGGATGTTTCCAAAAATTTGCGATCAGGAACAGGACCTCTGCCTAATCAATTTTATTGGTTTTTCTTAAATAACTTAATGAATTAATATCATATTGAGTAAATAACATACTAGTTTTCGTCTTCAGGCACTTTAAGGTTGTTTCTATGTATTCTTTTAGCTTTGGCTCAAAACCATCAAATATACGTTTATTTTGCCTCCTGTAATTTTTTTCTTATGTGGCTTATGTCCTTTTTTTCCACAGTCGATTTTTTATCCCATATTCTCTGAACTATTGTACCGTAACATTTCAAATACGTATATAGATTCTGAGGGTTAAAGTATATATATACTAACATCATATTTAAAAGTGAAGTATTAAATTTTGTGAATCATCTTATTCTTCAATATCCACTTCCTAATGGAACATATGAACGCCACATGCCACCGGCAAGAATCACTGTCGTCCACCAATATTCTCGTGCCGTCCCAGGTCATACCTGCATCCCGTAGCTTCACCGAATACATTATATAGATAGTATTTAGCGCCCTTCAGGACACTGAGAACCGGTCATTTTAAAGAATAGACAATTCAGGATTAGACTCTCATGAGACATCTGCTGTATGTGGCCGAGCCAAGTCCAGGGTCCTAGCTTCACTTTGTCAGTGATAAGTGGCCGCATGGTCCGTTCCCTTATATCTTCGCTTAGAACTAAATAATATGATATAGTACCACCGTATCCATAGAATCCGCCGCAGGTATTTGTTGTTAAAGCTTAGAATACGATTGCTTTGGGCCGTTGTTGGGTACCGTTTTATTGCCATAGAGCAGCACTGACAGATGCATGCATTTTTAAAATAAAAATCTTACTTATCTTATTTCACTGTTAAAAATAGTAAAATTACCCTCTTTTCTAATTTTCTGTATTTTTCTTCTTCACGAAGTCTGAAGATGGTGAAAGGCAAAACTTGAGTAGTAAATTTCATGAATTTAAATTTTTTAAAATAGTTTTGAGTTTAAAATTAATTTCCATTAAGCATCGTCAGTCGATGGTGCGAAGTGGACCATTTAAAAATTTGGCAAGGCAATGTGGACTATTTTCTGTTTTATGAATATGAAAAAAATATATTTTCAGTTTTATTTATATCCTGTTTTTCGAGAATAGTGCGTGTCATTTTTAACAGAGGATCACACACGTCGATAATAGACTATCAATAAATTCAATATTTGTTTATATTGATATTTTGGAAAATTTTCTAATTTTGGTATTAATGATCCATTATTAAATCTTCACTTTTGGATCATTTTGAGAATTAGCCGTTCATAGAACAAAAAATGCATCAAATTTTGTTATCCCATTAAATTCTAACACCTAAGAGTGTTTTCAAATCTAATATTTATGGCTTAATTTTCAATCAAAAACACTCTGTCATTTTTTACACGGCTTAAAATATTATCCATAATCTATTTTTTTTACTTTAACACGGCTTAAAAATCGAAAAAATACACTTGATCAAGATACAATATTCAAATCATAACATATCTGTTGGATATTAGAATATATTGTAGATAAACCAGAAAAAGATTACAATATCAATCATTCAAGCATGGAAAAAATACCATGATGAATTGTGACCTTTTTCATTTATTGTCTAGGAGTAACACTGAGCGTCCAATTGATTATGGTATTTAATATAAAATTTTAAATATATTGTGAAATTAATACACACATGATGTGAAAATCATCTTACTCTCATTAAAAATTAATTATAATTGGATGAAACCTATCTACTATTTTTATATGAGCATTATCTGTTTTTAATCGGGGTCTTTAAATAGTATGCAAACGAAGGATATACGATAATACCTAGTATATAAGCTTTCTTGTGTTTACAAAAACATGCTTCTCTTGTTTACTAAGAAACTCTGATTTTTATTACATTATTGAGCACTGATAATTGGCTTCATTGACCTTTAGCGGCTAAGCTTTTTATGTGCAACCGACCGAACAAGATTGGTTCGATGTTTACATATAGCAATACATAATATATACATGGGGAACTCTATTAATTCTACGCCAGGTTATTATGAACGTCCTGGATGCAATTATTGGTACATATCTACTTTCCGTAGTACGTGCCAATAAGTAATTGATCTTAGATGCATTTATATACTGTACATAGTAATAGTTGCGTACTTTTTAAGATGCATATAATTAAAAATATACAAATTAACTTGGGGTTTTTTTTATTTAGATAGTAATTAAATTATTTTCCACTATAAATATACCACTTAATTTTATTTTTGTTTTTATAATCGATTTAGTGTTTTAATAAAACTTAATTAATACAATTTATTAAATTACCATTACCACGAAACACGCTTCCCATCGTTATGATAAATCATTTTATACAATATTTTATAAACATTATAGTTTTTAGATATAATGTGCAAAACTGTAGTTGTTAGCAGGAAATTTGTTTTATCGCTATTTTAATTTTAAAAAAGAGTTACGTTCTTTTTTTATCAGTCGATAATGGTGAAAGTTCCTTTTCAATGTCACAAATGTCACATATCTCCTTTTGTAAAATTAAAAGCCAAATTCGGATGCTAATTTAGCATTTGCAGCCTACATCCTTTTAATAAAATGTGTACTAATTTCTTAACATTTTAATTATTGAATGAAAGCCATTTTGAAAAAACAGAGAGTTAAATCTTTTTTCCTTTTCATCGTCGATACGAAATTTTATAAGCCTCCAATTATTTTGAGTTTTACATATCCGTGTCATTGTCCTGCTAAAGCATTACCATAATAGTTGTATGATATAAACGAATGTTATTTCTGCAATGTTGCACTCATTGTATCTAATGTTATTTTAGATTTTAAGTCCATCATGTGCACGAGGCCTGAAAATGATGGAGATATTTCAACACACAATTTGAAATTACTTTCAGTTTATTCACTTTGTAAAAATTTATCTGCTAATAATTTCACCACACTCCAAACTATTTATTGAATTCTCGAAATAGGACAATATTTTTGCATAGGTGTACTTCATTAAATATTATTATAAGTGGCTCGTTTTATGTCCCAGGCCAATTTATTTTTGCCACTATTGTAATTCGTTCATGGAGAATGGTTGATAGCAATTTATTATAGAGCATATAAAGCCAATCGTAAAATATTAATAATGTTTTAATCTAAAATATTCATATTTTGAATAAATTCTTATGTACGATTTATGTCATTGAGCTTAAATGTTTTTACTTATTTTATCCAACTACCAAAACATTGTCGTTGAAACAATAGCATTAACTAAATCATCGATAATTAAACTATAAGTTCGCTGCTAAGACCCTCTATCTCATAATAATATAACGAAAACTGTCTTAATGCTATTTATTAGCAAGTATTTACGACTATCAAGTTGTGGAAAATATATTTAAGTGACGAGCAATTGCCATTTGATAGATTTAATAAGTATTTGATGATAAATGACGTTAAAAAGTTTTCTAAAAGATTTTGTCTATACGGTAGCGTAGTGCGGGGAATGCGGGTTTATCGAATTAAAAAAATCCAAAATGCAGGACTAGATGCCTCTCAAGAAGTCTTCACATTGCGGAGATCCATATACTCCACTTTCGGTATAACATGGTATAATAATAATAAATAATACGATTTTGAGATATGAGTTCATGGCAGTTAGCCGTCGTTATGAATGTTAAAATTGCCATTATTTTTTCCAAGCTATCAAGTATTTTACCAATAGATCGAAAATGTCTAAAATCGGGTGGTAAATAACTATGTATGAGGTCAGACAATATTTAATTACATATGTCTTACGTGTGTATTATTTGTTTTTTGTATTTTTTCTCGAATATCTCACCTGTACATATTGACCGTGGCCTCTCTCTTACAAATACAAATATTAGCAACGTATAATTCCTACGCAATACTAGTTTCATTAAATCGCTTCAGGCAATACACCCACTTGGATTATGAGACGAGTAAATACAAATTCTTTTCATTTTTATCTCAATTACTCACAATGAACTGACCTTAGACAAACAAATAAATTACTTAATAATATGTAGCACAGTTTCCAAGCTTACTAGTCAAAATAATATTATACTAAATTAGTGATAATTATTCTGACTCGTTCCCATCTCAGAAACATTTGATTGTTGCTACTAAATCAATTAACACGCTATCGGGCTTAATGATATTAGTCAATTGAGATGTGTCGCGTTGCATTACATACATAGACAACTCCATTGCTAAAGCAATGGTTCCCAATTTAAAAAAATATAAATACATTATGAAATTTCAAAATTTTTTCCGACTATTATTACGAAGGCAAAAATCGGCCGTCACGATCGAAGACCTCCCATTTTGCTAGATCCTGATAGAGTCGCTGACCTCTAGTTCTTTGTTAATTCTGACGGTCTTTCATAATAATATATAAAAAAAAATATTTAGAAAATACGAGTACATATATTTTAATAGTTATAAGCTTTTCTTAACATTGTTAAGAACGCAAGGGTTTGAATACTTTTCTATTGCCATTATAATAAGAGTACATAAAGGACTAAATATTAATATTTTTATATAATTCTTATATTCATAATAGTTTAATATAAAAGAAACAGATTGCGCGCACTTATCGTATTTGCAACTGAAGATTGACTGATACATGTAAAGCTGTAAAATTTTTGCCTGCGAAGCTAGTTTTGAAAATCTTAGAATAGTATCGAAAAATTTACTACAGAAAACAATTTTGATATCATAATGTTTTTAAACATTCTTGCACATATTCACATTTTTTTATAAGGCTAGACGAAAATATTCTTTGTTAGCACTTAACGCTGATATCACGACCGACGATATATCCTTACTTATCAACTAGATGGGTAAACATCAAATATATTCGGGACCGATAATTTTTATAGTACATTTTTTCACCATGTCCGCTTTGAAAATATAGCATGTGAACTTACTTACACAATGTGAAAATCTCGGCTTCGAAGATGGATTGTATGGATCCCCGCTGTGTGAAGACGATGTCTTGGCAAATTATTTTTCACGAGAATTGATTATCACTCAACTCAATAGGCATGCAGTCCTGTATGTTCCGATTGTTAAAAATCGGACATAGTGAGAATGGAACCCGTATTTTTCGGATGCGAAGCGTGCATGCTTACCTCTCAGCTATGCGCTAGACAATTATTTCTTAAATTATGAGAAAATCACTCTACGTTATTTCTCATTTATCTTACATTTCTAGTCACTAACAGCGTGTAAATTTAAAAAATCAATAACTATGTATATATTAATAAATCGAAATCGAGCATAGTTTGTAACACACTGTTATAAATATGTATTGCGAATGTATATGTATGTAAGCGTGGTGCGTTGAGTTTTAAAATTCAATTGATTTTCCGTATTATTGTAAAAGTTAAATAAGGCTAAGTAAACTGTAAATAATAGTTGACAGCAACGATATACATAGTAGAAGCATATTCAAAATTGGCCATTTTGTTTCCATCATTTTACTATTGAAACAATAACCAATTATTCATTAATTTTGTATTGAAGTGTATTGATACAATATAATATATAATGTATTACTTCGCTTTAATTAAATTCTTCTACCTTTCCGACTCTATTATCAGTATTTATTATATATTATTCTGTTACCAACAAAACCTCGATATTTATGCATACTATAGATTTTATATTTGTTTAATCATATCCTGAATTGTAGAGTAGGAGAAATGGATGTAAAGGATAGCTCCTATTTTTATAGGACTGGGTGCTCAACAAGTTAAATCAACGACTGACAATCAATCCTCGTGAAAAAAAATAACAATACAAATATCCGTAAACCTACTTCTTTTCTGGTGGGCTTAGCTTTACATGGTGCAGATTTATATCCTTTACTTTTGAAGCGGATATGGAAACAAAAATATGTTTTTTTCGACGCGAATATTCCTCAAATGGGGTTGACTTTTATTAAAATGAGTTAAATATCGATAGCTAACTGTGCAAATTTGATAAACCTGCTTTTGGGAAATAAATACTTAATAATATCATCTTGTTGCAGCGTGCCATATGCATGTCCCGTAGTAATTCGACATTTCAAAGTAATCTAAATATATCGAAAAAAGGTCACAAGAAAATTTGACAACTTCATTTGGATCTGAAACTTACACTACAAAATATATAATTATACTATTAACACTAAGCAGCTTTACGAATAAGTCGTTTAAAATGTGTCTTTGATATTAAAATAATCAGTATTTACACTCTACTGTAAAACTTTCACAAATAGACTTGTCGAACTTGCACTTTATGACAACATCGATATGACATTTCATAGAGTTTCAACTATGCTACTAATTGAAAAAAAAACATTGATGTGTTATACAATACTTTTATTTAATTTAAAATGTTTCTTCACGTCTTCTAAAATACATCATATATGAAATATCATTTTGGAATACCCCTCATATGTTCCAGATCAATATAGAAGCTATTTAATTATATGTACATTACATTATTGCATCTAAAGTATAAATCATATTTTAGAGATTTAAAAAAATAGTCATTAGGATCAGTTTTCGGTTCCTTCTGAACAATTAAGTTTTTGACACTGGCTGTATTTTTATGTTGATGAAGATTTGTCTGTCTTTTATATCCCATGCCTTTGTTAATGGTTTATCATACTTCTGTGGTATACCTTATATGCACTAATTAGCAATCTCATTTGTTTTAAAAACCCTTTTGTTTATAGTTCATATTTCGCGAAGTAATACAGATCAAATAGCGCATTTAATATGTGATCTTCTCAGTTTATAATTAAAAAAGTCGTGCACGTAACTACACTTTGAAGTGAATAAGACCGGTTTTACAATATGTTTGTTAAAACGAACGCATGGAATTCTGCAATAAAATCGACTGATCCTGCGATTGGAGAGCAGATAAACTTCGTTCTAGAATCGAGGCAGATATAATATAATATTTTACGTGTGTCACTCAGCCTGGCTAATGCAAACTGCACGTCTTTACACAGGGCAGTATTCGAGCGATATCAATTGGGAATAATTAATAATTATAAAATTACCATAAAAAAAATTATTTTCCATATCCGCTGGAGCATATGGACACCGCGTTCCATCTCCAAGAATCCCTGCATTCTCGCGTCCATGTCATACCTGCACGACGTACGTCAGGATCAGACTCTTTTGAGGCATCCGCAGTATGTGGCCGAGCCAGGTCCAGCGTTGCAGCTTCACTTTGTTGCACAACTTATTAAGTCAATATCAGGTTACCGAAATAATACACCAGTTGTAGTATTTATGCACTTCAAAGTTGTATCCATTTAATATTTTGATTTTGGTCCAAAATCATTAAATATTCTGCCTCCTGTAAAAATTTTCTTTGTGGGTAACATAATTTTTCATAACCTGTCAGTTTTGCGTGGAAGAATTGATTTTTCAAATACGTTTCACTTGTATTATTTTTATTGTCTCTCCGGTAGCTTAGAGATTGGCGCGCCCTGTCGGATTTTAAAAAATCCAAAAAATGCACGACTAAATGCCCATCGGGTTACAAAAAATAATCTGTCAAGGCGTCTTCACATTAAGTATATACTCTACTTACGGAGTGGATATCTTCACAATGTAGCGATCTGCTCACCTTTGGGAGCAAGCATGATATACAATATGTTTTAATTATTTTCGATTTTTTTAAGATTTCATAAAAATAATAGTGTCCCAATCAGGTCCCGTTTTTGAGCAAATACGTAGCATTACAACTAGCACTCACTACCTACATACTCAAGAAGGCTTAAGGCGAGAGTCGAACTGAGGCTCATTCATCAGTCTTCAAATTAAATACCGGCCATGAATTCACTTGACTCTGTCAACTTGATTTTATAATTTTATTATCGCGTTGTTTGGGCGTCGATTTTATTATTTTTCTTCAATTTCAACGCCTTCGTCATAGACATTTATTTTGATAACATTTTATTCAGAATAGAGACCGGCATCGTGACATTCAAGAGTGCTTTATTACTCTCCTTCTTTGGTTCAAGATTAAAATTCAATGAACTCATCACATTACATATTTGAAATTTGATAATATAAAAAATAAATAATATTTAATATTATCGTCTATTGATTTTTTGCTTTAAGTTACTTTAGTAAAGTGTAGTTTAATTTTATTATATTTCTTATTTCATTGGTACATTTTGCATTAGTATACAGTTTTCTAAGGCGTGTATAAATTACGTGTTAATGCAAAAATGTGATTGTAATACAACAGATGGCAAAAAATAAAATTATACTTAAGATACGTGTTCCTGCAATATTGGCGAATATTCTGTATACAATGAATGGGTCGGATGATTAGCTGATAAACAATTGTTATAAAATACAGTACCCCCTATAAATATTTCGTTCGTAAACCTTACACCACTCGTTATTGTATATATGTATATATTTAATTTAATAAATAAGGGTGGATTATTTCACATAGTTTATAATATAGTTTCAGAGCCATTATTTTCATACACTTGATAATGGCGTTACTGCCAAATTCATTATCAACTAACTGTTAATTATAATATAATAATACTAGATTAATATGAGCAAAGTTTTTAATAATGTATATTATCCGAATGAAACGCGTATCGCATAAGACGTAAATTTCCAAAGATATGCCGAATTTTATATGTTTAAAATAGACGTATTTAATATCAAAGTTTTTAAAAAAAAGTATCTCAATACATTTATTTAATTAATTTACTTAGTAATCTTCCCAATAGTTGAAACACAAGCGTGCGCGTCTTGAATCCGAGGAATGCGGGCGCGATTCCCACATCTGTTGAGATATTAACAATGGAAAAATAACGGACCAGATGCCTATTGGGTTGAGCAATTTTTTGACAACCAATTCTGTCAAGACACGTTTACATGTTGTGGAGAATTATGTATGGACTACACTTTTGGAGCGGACAACTTTACATTGCGTAGATCCATATTTTCCACTTTTGGAGCTGATATGATAAAATATGTATTTTTATAAGACAATGAGATTTCTCCTCACTAGCCTAGAGTAACAGATATATTTATCTAGTGAATTCATGTGAATAGTTTTAAGTAAAGTACGAAAATAATTGTGTTCATTTATAATTAATTATTATAATAATAATAAATTTGTTTAGTCAAAGAAGAAAGTTAATACAGCTTGCAAGGTGTTTAAATTTGCTATTAAATATTCGTACTTTTTAATTAGATAACCTATATAATGTATATAATTAAGTAATTAGTGGAATAAGTAAGTCAAACACAACAATTGCCAGCAGACTTAAGCCGAAGTTGTTAAAAAAATTTAAGTCTTGTATCGAATATTTATTTTGGCGATTTTATTTGAGCATAGCCAATTAAGCCGTGATGGACGGATTAACATTTTAGGAGAAATAATTTCTCATTCGGATGACAATCATTATTTGGTTTGCAATTTCTTCTTGTTATTGAAATGTTAATCTACATTCATCCCACGAAAAACAATAAAAACCCTCTTAATTCCGGTAGAAATCATTATGACATATTAAAAATGAAGTGTTAAAACTTCAACTAAATAACTAAGAAATATATATATATATATATATATATTTTATGTTGACTACGATATCACGGGCTTCTATATAACTTGAATAATAAATACTTCGATCGTAAAACTTATAACATGCCTCAAAAGATTATATTTTCACGAGAATTGGTTGTCAGATGATTGCTCAATTCAATAGGCATCCAGTGCTGCATTTTTGGATTTAAAAATTCAATTCATGGCTACCATGTTTTCACATTACGGAAAACCGTGTGTTCCTCTTTTGGAATATACATCTTCACACTGTGTAAAACAATATGCTCCACTTTTATCAGTTATAGTCTTCCACAATCTAATTGAGATTTTTTGAAAACTGTCATATAAATATCTTTATTTATCATTTTTTTTCACCATTTCCGCTTTGAAATATGGATTCGTAGTTAGAAGATTTCTCCTGCAGATGTAGATGAAATGAATGTCTGCAACGAGAGGATTTTTTCTGGCGAGTTTATATCTCGCGTATTGGTCCTCAACCAATCCATTTTTCACTTTGATTCTTTTAATTGAAATCGTTGGCGGAGCACAATGCCTCTGGTCACAGACGTATTAATGGTACACGATCAAGGGCAGCTTACAGTTCAAATATACGACATTGTTAAGTGATATTTTAAGCGATTTCTCGCATATACATATAAATATATTTAAATATCTGTCAATACATGTCTTTATACTGTAGAGATTCATGTATGTATGTATACTTTATTTCTGCAGTATATATATAATTTGGAGTTTATTATTTTACGAAATATTATTTAAATATTAAACCAATTATGTATGATTCAATACAATAAAAGAAAAATCTGTTCTTTCAGTCACTGCAATTAAAATAGATTCATAAATTTAATAAACATTAAGCAGCCAGAACCAATTTAGTATCTAAATTTAACCTTTAAGTTAAAAAAGAGAGTCTGTGATATTTGCAACAAGGAAGAAAGACTTCCATCACGTGAATTTCTTAGTTTCTCTTCAACAACTTATTAAATGTTTCATCAGATTGGCAAAATAATAAACCAGTTTAAGTAATCATTCATTTAAAGTTGTGTCAAATTAAAATTTTGACTCTAGTCCAAAATCATTAAATAAACGTTTTTTTCCCTACTGTATTTTTTGTGTGTGGGTGACATCATGTTTCCTTCCCACAGTTGATGTGTTATAAAATCATTGATAAACGAATCGTCAGAGTTATTTGTTTAAATCAGTTATAAAAGGCCAGTTTTGAGTGAAAGCATTGATTTTTCAAACGCATTTCCGAATACATAGTAATCATTATTTAATATAACACAAAACATGCCTAATATTTGCGTTCAAAATGGAGTTAAATATATGCATAGCAGTTATGAAATCAGTAATCAGCGATACTCATAAATCATTTCTGCGTAATACAGTTTTTAATCACAATCTAATTGCATTATTGAATAAACTGCAGCGAATATAACTCAACTATACAAATAATTCACTACAGATTAATGATTATTATTTGTATCGTTTTTCATTATACCAATTACAAAATGCATCCTTCAGTAGTTAATATAATTGAATTTTATGCTTGGTTTGTGAAGGATTCTCGAATAGGTGAACATTTTTTAATAATTTATAACTTATATATCGTCGTATTACTGGCAAAAGACGTTAAAGTGAAAAAGTGAGTTTGGAAATAATCGAGTTTTGATGTTTGAGTCCCTCTATTAAATACATTTTACGACAATTTTTTAACGTGTAATGTATTATATTATATGTATCGACCGTGGAAAGAACAAAAGACATAACCCTCAATTTTTCAAAATAGCTTTTATTCGACAGTCAGAATATATATATAATATCTAATACACGTTCTTTTAAAAGAGTGTATGCTGAAAGTGCCGAATTCATGTCTAAATTTAGCTTTTAAGTTTGAAAAAATGTGAATCCTAGTAAATTTTACTGATTTTTCTTAAATATTTTAGTAAATTAATATCATACTGACCAAATAAAACATCAAAATTTAGTCTTTATGCACTTCGTTTCATGCAGGATGTGTCTATGTAAGGTTTGGCCCGTCATCATTTCATAGACGTTTGTTGTGCCTCCTGTAAAATTTGTCCTATGGGTTACGTCTTTGCTTCTCTCCATCTGAAAATCCATGAGATAACTGCCGTAAAATGTATTAGATTAAACTTAAAATTAGTTTTAATTGATGAATAAAAGATTGGACGTTGAGTAAGCGCGCGTGCTTTGGACCCGAAGACTACGGGCTTGAGTCATACAGCTACTGAATATAAAAAATCTAAAGATGCAAGATTGGATGCTCAGTGGGTTGAGTAATTGTTTGACAAACATTCTTGTGAAATAATCTGTCAAAACATATCTTTACATTACAGAGGTCCATACATTTATAGTTCATTTCTGTAGTGTAAATGTTCGCGTAGTTATGAATCCACATTCGGAAAGGATAA
Source organism: Rhyacophila evoluta (assembly GCA_022683975.1). Classification (NCBI taxonomy): domain Eukaryota; kingdom Metazoa; phylum Arthropoda; class Insecta; order Trichoptera; family Rhyacophilidae; genus Rhyacophila; species Rhyacophila evoluta. The sequence continues at coordinate 18,799 of JAGVSQ010003824.1, forward strand.
AGTAAAAAAATATATCTATATAAGACTCTCTTTTTATGTATAATAGTATTTTTACACGGTGTCAAAATAACACGGTGCTACATCCCCAATTTTATTTTTGTTCAAATCCAGTAAAACCTAAAATTTGAAAAATACTATATATTGTCGGTGAATAATCTTCGATAAAAAAATTTAAAAGTATCTTTTTCAATAAAATTAAAATACATTAAACAGTAATGAATTTTACTTTGCTGATTTTTATACGAGGAAACCTATGCACCATTGTTTTTATTTTCATATACTTATTATATATTTTTAGACGTTATTGCGTGGAACGTATCCACCGTGTAAAAAAAGAGTCCTGTGTATATATCTTCGGAAGTAAAACAAATTAAAAAATACGTATACTAATTGACTTATTAATAACTCCGGGAAAAATGGATTTAATACGACCCAATTTTTACTTTAGATGTAAATATAAGACAATTACATAACTGACATATTTACTAAGCGATATAATGTTTAGCATGTCATATTAGCGTTGAATACACCATTGTGTGTCTTATTGGTCCGAAATAATTGTTAATATTCTATTATTAAATATAATTTGCCTCTAATCGGTGAAAATAAAATTTCTAACAATCGATATAATAAATACAAAAATCATTTGTAAAAATTATATTTTTTTTTTTGTATAAAATTAAAGTATTATCTATGTTTTTGGAAACAGGCGTTGTGACCAAACAAAATATCTTTCAATATATTGAGGGCTTAAAAGAAATCTAGTAGATAGTAGTGAAATACAAAAATATATATATAGAGTGGAGCGATCGCTCACAAAATGGCGACACTTGGCAAAGCAGTGCTGGTCTGCTGCCTCATAGTTCTCATCCAGCAAGCATCAGCGCAGAGGAGACGCAAATTTGGTAAGTATCCATTTATAACAGCTTCTCATTCATCGGTGTTCTTATGTTTTCCGAAAATTAAAAGATTATATATCGACACACTATGCATGTGACTTTTTTGATTATCATAAAACCAACTAATTACTTCAAGCCTTTGTCTTCCGAATATAAAAAACTATTAAAAATTCGGCTATTTATAGATAAATTAAGACGTCATCCGAACAACGATTTACAGCAAATTTTGGCTGATTTGAGTATTATCTCTCCGGTTAACGTCGTTGGTAGCGTCCACGCCTAGCAATCCGAGGAATGCGGGTTCGATTCTTCATCTGTCGGATTTTGAAAATCCGAAAATGCAGGATTCGAGGCCCATTGGGTTGAGTAATTGTCTTAAAACAATTCTCGTGAAAAATAATCCGTCAAAACGCCTTCCCATTGCAGAGATCTATTATATATACTCCACTATCGGAGTGGATATCTTCACACTGTGTAGTTCCATATGCTCCACTTTAGGAGCGAACATGGTATATAAAAAAAACACATTTTTGTGTATTCAGTTATTAAAAATTCTACCTTTTGTCGGAGCTGTAGTATGTTAAAATATGCCTTTTGGTAGAAAAAACGCTGTAAAGTACTTGTGTTCTCAGTTCCTGTAAAATCACTAATTATTGTCCGGGTGACGTCTTCCAACAATGTATATCTCTAATCTATAATATTATATATATATATAAGATGTGTAATATTATATATACACATTACATACATGTACAGTTCATTTTATGATGACCGCATAAGCAGCGAGGCCACTCGGTGGGTGAATAAACTTTCGAAAAAATGGCCAACCGCTTCCTGATACCAGAGTTTGATTATCTGTATACCATAATGGTTCTCGTAATGGTACATCCTACATATATATTATGTCAGAACGAGGTATGAACTAAATTTTATTAAAATATATATTGTGAATCTTGTGGATCAAACAAT
>JAGVSQ010003825.1:0-20665 GCA_022683975.1 Rhyacophila evoluta
TAATTTAGAATTTAAAATCAATTTCCATCAAGCACCATCAGTCAAAAATATTTATGTTAGTATCATCTTATATAACATCTATAACGGTTGATTTAAATTCACATATTCATATAAAAGTATTAAAATGTTCAATTAAAATAACAGTATATATCGAATTCATAGGATTTCCGAGATTGATTAACAGCAGCGTTTTTGTTTTTGAACCCCTCATAATGTCGTAAGTTGAGCATTTAATTGAAAATCATATGCAATACGAAAAAAAACTCCAATCTAATAAAAGTTGAAAACAAAAACATTAATTTTCGACCTGCCCCACTACAGTTCCGGGTCAACGAGAAGTGGCACCCACGCATTCCGTTTATTTTATTGTTGTATGTATAATATACAGATTTTACAGTAAAATTGCACGTCCGGAATACGTGCTATCGTGCTCAAAAATATTTGTTATGAAGATATTAGAAATATTAGTTATTATCGAGTAACCGACATTAAGTGACACGTTAACATACATTTGTTATTCAGCTATTTTTATATTATGTTTACAGAAGACAAATATAGAAAAACATCGCACGTCATTTATTAATTATATAATGTTTAATCTACAATAAAACGTTCACGAGTCAAACACCTAAAACAGGGATGCCCAACTGAAATTACTCGGTGGGCCAAATAAAATAATACATGTCTCTAATGTGCCACGCATAGGAATTGCAAAACCAAATTCGCATTTGTTTTTGAATTACAAAGTTTCAAATTTTCACGAGTTACCAAGTACGAAAAGAGAAATTTCAAGAAGGCTAGACCTAAAGTCCCAAATTCCAAAAAAATGTATAGAAAAAACCATGTGACCCGCGGGCCAGCTTTTGACATGCCTGGCCTAGAGAGATGCGACGTTCGAGTAATGAAACATACAATGTACCTGCACTATGAACAAGAATAAAGAACTACGTAACATTTTGATCATAAATTTAAATAATAATTGTTATGGGAGCTAGTAATGATATTGAAGTGACTTTAGAGGCGCACAAGGCTACAATGAAATATGAATCCAAAAATATTCTATAAAATACACAAGACACTCAAATACGCTTTCGAAGATTGCTCCGTGATACTCGAATCAATAATAAAGAATAATTACATTAGTACCGTGCTATGTTTCATACTTATTGAACATTGTCATAGCTCTCGTTGGCTATACAAATAGCATCGCATAAAGTGTAGTTTGTTATTAGTATCAATCAATTTCGCTACGAAACAGTAAGGGGCGCTTAGAAATAATATTTTCCATCGACATGCATTGTTGTCCGAATATTTTGTAGATCCGATTCGCGAATTCATAACGAACGGTTCTCATAACATCCAGCTCGAATCTATTAAATAGCGAGTATACGACCTCGATATATATCGACGATCGTAACAACGCCAGAAATATTTAACAGGCACCACCGACATACAAGCTGAATGAAACAATCATGTATATATACTACATAATGTATTTTGTAAAATTGTCCACTTACCGTTTAAGAATGTTAGATAGTTCAATAGATCAAAGTGTAAACAATATTGTGATTCAAAATATTTTCAATAATAACAAACGTAAAAAAATTCAAAAAAACTTTTATTTCAACAAAAAAAAATACAATATGAAGAATGTCTCGATAAGATACGATCAGAATATCCGACTTGTAGAGATGCAAAGAGAATACTGAATAATTCGCGAAATGAAGATGGTTTAAATAGAAAGAAAATTGCGAAATAATAATTATTTTTAAATCATCAGTGGAAGTCGAGAGCGCGAAAAAGATTTTCCGGGAAATAAAGCCCCGTTTCGGAAAACTCTCGTCGCTCTTGGCGAGGGAAACGAATTACCGCGAACGTGAATAATAAAATCACATGCTTACGTATTTTCGGAGCGCGTTTCACAAATTATACAATCCCATTTCGTCGGATTAATATTAAAAATGTCATTCCTGGCAGGGCGGATACAATACATAGAAAAAGATTATCTAACTAAAAATTCGGTTTGTAAATATCTATGTTTGCAATACATTTCGGAAACTTCAGCTTATTCTCATTCTTCTTCCTGTGCTAAAACCGTAATCAGACGTTCGAGATTATCACGCTGTTATAAGAAACATAAATCGCCTCTATATGAATACATATCTGAACAGATTTTTTTTACCAAGCATTGATTTTCGGTTGCTTATTGAATCTATTGGACATATATTCCATAATCATTGATTCTTTTGAAATCCAGCAATTGTGGGATCCTAATTTGTAACTTTTCGACACTAAAGGGCTTATGCTGACCGAGCAGGGATCGGAGGAACGAACAAGATTAATAAAATGTAATCATCATCAGCGTCAAACACTCGGAAAGATAGAATACAATAAATAATAATGTTAAGAAGTGTATACAACAATTTTATACTAGATATAAAAAATGTGTATTCCATATAATCAAAGGACGCGATGTTTAGTGAAATTACTTCAGCATGCTCGAGTCTAGAGTCAGCCAAAAGGCATAAAATTAACATCCAAATTTCGAAAGTGGCTCGGTGTCATTTTGCATACAATTCCGCACACCACAACGTCAAAAGTGAGAGTGGCAACAAAATTGGCACCATCGTACACCGTCATTTTATGAATACCAAGTCAACGAAGATGGAAATTTCTATATATTACATTACGTGATACGCACTACTTACGTGTGCAATATTTCTTTTTGTTTTCTGAAAAACATGATTAAAAAAAAAATGAATTTAGTTTTCAATATAATAATCAACACATTGGAAAAGGAATCAATTAACTTGGTTCAAGGAAAGTGAGAATCTGACGCCATGGTATGTATACTTTCTAGTAAAAAAGAAATGGAGGAAAAATCATTTGTCAAACATCCAATAATCACATATTCATTCCATGTCACATTACTACAATATTGTATGAATCAGTCTCATGTTCAGAATTAATCTTGTCTGCATGATCACAGTGCAGCTGAGACGAAACACGTGAAATTTCGTGAAAAGTTGACAAGATAAATACTTTAAAACCGTAAATTCTTCACTGCGGTCTGGACCGAACATTAAATTCCATTACTTCTTCAATTCCATATGTCTGTACAACAATTTAATTTTAAATCACTGTAAGTATAGATGTTGTTGTGTGGCAATATGTTTACAAGATTTTACCATAAGCCATTTGCTTTAACCAGCGAAAATAGCCAGCATACATCTTACATCAAAAGTAGTAGTTAAAATGTATGATTCCACTCATGGACGCATATTCCTGTAACAATTGCAGGTTTATAATTTTTTCCATCATTCAACACACAACGCACAAAAGCATTACACTATGTACAACCCCGAAAAGTAATAAGACCTTTTACCTCTTAAACGGGCAAGCCCCCGGCCAATTTTAAATTAATTTTAATATTCGTACATACATAGACACACTCAGGCGTAATAATAAATATTTCAATTGATGGCAATTGTACGACAAAGGCATTGGCGATTTATTCCGTCCGTAATCCCGCAGGACTAAAGGGTTCTGATGGCAAGTGGATTTATCAATGAAAACTTACATAACCTAAATTGATAAGTCAGGCATCAGCAAGCTTATAGAAGAGCGACGAACTGTTGTAATCATATTTTACGTCCCCTTGATCATCGTGCAATTATTCATGCCTCCAGTTTCCATGCAGTCAGTCAACGGGCTAATTAATTTAGATCGCCTTTTCGCTGCTTATTCATCTAATCAAATGGTCCAGGTAATGATTTACCTTTTTATATTTGTCCTTATTTATATTTATTTTCAAAATATTATTTGTTTGGGTATCATATTCTATTTCACAAACATAAGTGGCCAATGATCTTGATATGCAAATATTTAATGAGAAGTTTGTTACATCGACCCCAGCATTTTCAGTGACGCTTTATACTTATCATCGGCGCCATGCCAATTTTAACGAGACTAGGACAACATATATAATATGATACTCTAACTCCTCGTGAGAAGTTCTTCTAGCAACCGTGACGAGTCGTGATTGAACATGATGTAAATTAGATAATATTGCAGTTACATTTAGTAAATATTATTTTTACTATACGTAACCGAACGCTGTTACGTATTATTAAATCATTTCTCGTACGACTACCGCATAAAATAAGATTGCGAGCTGTGATAGTACGGAAATACGCTATCGATGGTAGCTTCACTTAATTTGTACAAGATACGAAACGAGTACACACATTTCGATACAATGTCACAATCGAATCCAATTAAATACAAACTAACAAATAATAAATCGTTAGTCATGGTACGAGAAATCGTTTTGCTTTTTATTTTAAATTTACGTGGCAATCAATTGCAGGCAGTAGGTTACTAATAATAAATGTTAGAATTTCTCGTTAGGATTTTGACTTACCATCATATCACCCAGTATTAACGCGGGTCATAATTGGTTTCATCGGAATGTCAGTTAAAACTGAACGTTTAACGATTTCCCCAAAAATAATACCCGCTTTGAAAATAAGGTCAAACACGATTTAAAATGAAAAATTTAAAATCTAAGCTCCGCTCCGAAAATAAGACCTAGTGGTAAATACGATACGATCTTTCTCTAAAAAGATCGATGGCACTCTTCAAGCTGGAGGATGCTGGAGTGCACTCTCATTCAGGTCCTTGGTTGATTTCATTAATACCTCAACAACAGTTGAACAGAAAGGTGCCTCGTCAATCTAAATTGCCTCAACGGGTTACGAAAGTGCAAGAGTTACATTTTAGCAATTCATCTTGATGGAACTAAAGTCCCACCACTAACCACCACAAAAGGCAAGAAAGAGAAAATAGAACGAGATTCAGGCATTTATGTTCTTTGACCGTTAACAGCTATTAATTATTTAAAAAGATTTATACAATGATGTCCTTTAACATAAGAACGTAAGACTTTGTTCTGTCTTTTTTGATTTTTTTCTCGCAAATATCTAAATCATATGCCGAAAAAAACCCCTAGTATGTTCTTTTTGTACAAATTTAATATTATAAGACCGGGTCTTACATTCGGAGAAACACGGTAACTGACGCAGCGTACTAGAATTAATACTAGACCACCTCCGATTCAACGTCTCAATCGATAAACAGCAGTATATGTAAAAATCACTTATTTCCAGCGTCTTGATATGCGGAAGAAAACAAGTGGCAGAGTAAGTAACTCGATTCGTGTCTAGTGGTCAGTGGAGCATGCTCTCGAAAATTTTCGAGGGCCGGATAATTATGTCGGTCGGTGGAACGACGTAACCCGCGCAAGACGCTCGCAAGCAGTACGCTGCCGAAGACACTTCGACATACAATCAAAACGAGATCTATCGTATAAATCATTACGAAAAGAATGTATGATATTTTAAGTGGTGACACAGATTCAGATTAAAACGATTATTTTCGAAGAATTTTAAGAAATTGCTCCACAGTAAAAAAAAAAAATACTGGCGGATTATTGCTACGCGTAATTGTTACAATTATCAAGTACATAGTTGTACGACAGAATATAGATGTTCGATGTGAGTCCGATCTCTTTTACTTTTATTGTAAGCACACGCGGAAAGTTAATAGTGTTTTACATTAGATACACTCTCGGTAAATTAAGCGATGTGTTGACAAACACCTCTTGTGATCTGTCAGATATATCAGCTGTCATAAAAAAATACAAGTTTTTTTTTTTTTAATTTGATTTATACCGATTTGTAGTAATTGGAAATTGTAACTGACCTTTAAAATTACAATTGAATGCCAACTCTTTTCAAGATGTTTTTTATATACAATAGATAGTAATTAGATCGAAGACCTACTTGCAAACAGAGTAAGTCAATTGAACCTTAAGTTGGACCAATTTTTACAGCGAAAAAAATCTACTAATCACATTAACAGTTTCTTCGCTATAAAGAAGGTGGCGTCTTACGGTAAAACAAATGACATCTTCCCAACTACCCTGCTTAATAGGATTGTAATAGGATACCATAGATTGTCATTTTGACGTATATTAGTGATTTCTTGCGGCACTTCATGTTCGTTACGCTATGATATCCGCAAGAAATAGTGTGCGGTAGACAATGTAATTGTACAATACAGGATTTTTTTTATTTTTAGTATAATTTCGATTATCACATTTGACAACGAATCTCTATCAAATCGCATACCGATCGTATCAGACAACGGAATCAAGGAGATAATAACCGAAACTAAAAAGATTATATCACATGAGCCCTGCATTCAAATTCTTAAGACGAATTTCACGGAAGAAGAAAAACCGGTTGCCAGTGTCAACAAGTGATGTCTCTCGTTTCCAAGTCACAAAATCTATTTAAGTTTGAACTATCTAACGCATTCTCAGCATCAAACTATCGATACCTAACCTCCCAATATATTTTTATCTGATATTTAATATAACTTTACATTCACATGGTTTTTCAATAAAATGATCCCGGTTAATACAAGTGCATCACAAAAATTGAGTACATTTTCAATATGTATATATAATAATGCAGAAATGGCAGTGTAAAAATTTCATTTAATGTTGAATGATAACATAATGGTGCAGCGGGTGCCAAAATTTGAAGAGCGCTGGTATTTGTCCAAATTTCGTTTTTTTTCTTTCAAAAGAATGCCACGATAAAAAGTAAGCGATACATGTAGGTATATCAACTCACACTCATATCCATCATCACACCATTGATAGGAATGCGTAATTTGTATAATCAATGCACGGAATGACTTAGAACCTGGCTTTTAAATCCAAAAAATTATACCACCATTTTCCAACAGGATAGAATAAAACCAAATATTAGTCATAGATAATACTTTGATATACGAGTGTTTATGTGGCCATTTTCATTTTGGAAGAAAAAATACTTCTATACCAGGGGTATTCAAACACCAGCCCGCAGTAACGGTAAACTACAGTATATCGATATGACAAGCTAGCTGGGTTTTGGCCCTTGGGACTTAGTGGAGGAGTCAGTGTGGTCCTTAGGCTAAACGTTTGGAGACGCATGCTCTATACGAATATACGAAACTAAAATATATTGACAGTTAGGTAATATTGATATACATTACCCGTGGTAATAACAATGCTAATTTTATAATAGTATGAAACTCCACAAAACAGTTTTAGTGGGACGTTTAAGAATGTTGACACATTACAAGAGACATGTATCATTTATACTGCACATAAATTTAAAAAAAAAACGCTACAAGGAAACACTGAATCAATTACATTTTACAATAATTGGTCATAAGAATTACTCAGATAATAATCACGCCACCAAAAAACGTCAAATGCGGTTTGTTTTGATCTCTTCTTATAACAATTTTATCAATTCTACATCACAATGCTCTATTACAACATTAGTGAAATTATTTGTATGTATTGAGATAACAAGACATCCACCGGATTATACACGCCACAATAACGTGAGCGAAAAAGAGATTTGCGATTACAAAACATATTAATTACTGATAACACAATTATGTACAGGACGAAAAATGATTAAAATGCAATCACCTCGTATCATTATCAGCCAAAGTTATCGACTTAGTTTGTTACATTCGCTGCATACCGTGTGTTCGGATAAATTCGGTAAAGCGCTACTAATTCCACTACAAAAACTAATGCAAAAGGCCTACTGATCTTTTATAATTTAATATTATATTCTTGTAGCTCTCTCTGATTTAACATAACCTAAGCGAACCGGAAATGCCACATGTGATTGAACTGTTGATGGAACAGCATTTACACAGTAAAAGAAATTCTGGAGAAAATTACTGTATATAATGTCCCCAGTAAAATCATTTAACTTTGTCAGAAATTAGTGGCCGTATGGTCCATGTTCTTATGTTATCATCACAAACGAAGTCATACCATCGTATCCCCAGAATCTACCGCTGGCAGCTAGCTGTTCTCAAAGCTTAGAATACGGTTACGTAGAGCAACACAGACAGAATTCATGCATTGAACAGGCGGTATTTCGTTTTTACCTTTTGCAGCTTTAAACTCACATTTCGCATAGAATTGATGGTTTCTCCAGCTAATCCTATTCGAATAGCTAGCTCACTGTGCGAAGTGCCATCTTCCGTAATGTGTACCCCTAGATATCTAAAACTTTCGACACTCTCGATGATCTCTCCATCGTTGATCAGATCAAGCGCCACATTTTTGGACACTAGCGGCCAGTGAGAAATATCATGCCACACTTTACTGGAGACATTTCGAAACCAATGTTGAAAATACAGATTGGACATATTATGATTTTTACATGGCTAGCGAGATTCAAATACATGACCCAATTGTGAACAGCTAATATTTCTTTCACTGACGTTTTAGAGAACACATCTTACCACAGGTTGCCCGCTAAAGGCTGCCTGTGGTAAACAATAATTATCATACATACCGGTACAGAAGTGAAAGTTGTAATACTACTTGTAAAAACAACAATTCGTGGTATCAATTTTCACCGAAACAATATTTCGAATGGTTGCCTCAGTTGATTATAGCTGATTTTTAAGACTATCACAGATAGTGGACAAGGAGACTACATACTACGGGAGATAGTACTTCCATCTGATTACATTATACAATGCAATATTCCTCACAGCCGTAACATCTAAATATCGGCAGTCCAACGCAAGCCTCATCTTATTGGTAATCAAATTGACATTTTCCGAAAATTCAGAGCACTTTATCTCTCATAACAATATACTGGCGAAGAATACCAGATTAATTTCACTTTTTCGGAATAAGAGAGAAAAATGAAATAATGAACCGTCATCGCCCGTCAAGTGACGATGCAAATTCGAGCACGTGTCACGGACGCCTCGGGAAATGAGCAAATTTACGTTAAATTACTTCAACACATTCAGACTCTGTTTGAAGGCTCATAAAAATATATATTTTTTTTATACTTCCACATTTATGTGTATTACATACAATTAAGTCATACCTTTTTTTTAAATGAAACAAATATCACCATTAATCTATTGAATATAAATTGGTACATACCTCATTCTTACAACCTCAAGTCAACGTATCTTCAGGCATTACATATCAATTGAAACGTGGAAAAATATTTACAAACAACATATGTATGTCTTAATTGGCCTATTATCGCATCGATGGCTTAAAGTACAAAGTAGATAAACCCACTTTAAGCTAGAAATGACTTAATACCACCAATTTGTTGCACCATGCATGTCCCATATTAATTTGACACTTCAAAGTTATGTAAATATATAGAAAAAAATTGACAACATTATTTGCATCTGAAACACACTGTAAAATATATAATTCTGCTATTTCGTATTCAGGTAAAAAAGTGTTTTTTTTATACATATATCAAACTAATCAGTCGAACTAAACTCTCCTGCAAAATTTTCAAAAATGAAATCAGCTAGGAGATAATTATTCCTTTCATATTGGTATTAAAGAGAGTTAATGGGTTAAGGTTTAGACCAAACGCAAACTGACTTCTCGCAAGGCCAGAAAATTCCATTAACTACTCAACTGTTACTATGGAAACAAAGAAGAAAGCAATCAATTAGATTAGGTTTATTATACAAAATGGAAACGACACATGTAAAAAGAATAGTGACGATCGACGACATAGTGACGATTGAGAGGGAAGTGGAGTGAGGGAAAGAGTGACGGATGGTACGTATGTTCGTAAATAATATTGTAGAATAGTGGCCACTAGTAATGAATGACCCTGCGACCCGTTATAATAAAATTATTGAACAACGCTTCCGGTCGTTGGTGTCACTTTGCGATGGCAGTTTCCAACGTGCATTAGGAAAACTAAAAATACGGCACACTTTTCTATTCAATGAATAACTGATAGTGACAACGGCGTAAGAGTATCAGGGTTTTATTACGTCACTGAACGGAGAAACTTTCTCACCAGTAACAGCTGGTAACCGACGGAATGTTAAAATAACTCAAGATAAACCAACGTTTCAAATTGCCGGTTTAGTTGGGAAACGTGCGGCCTTGATCGCGAAGAGAAAATAGGTCCAAGGGCGACAGGTTTAAAGATCGGAAGACGGTCTGCTTTCCATGTCATAATGTAGAAAGTAACAAATCCCTAATTAATTCAAAATTTCTCGCATTTGCCTTCATTGTAGTTCACATGTGAATAATAAATGTGTACCTGTCAATTGAATCAGACATTTGCTTGATATAACTCCATTTCACATTATTTTTAAATTATAATCGAACAAATTAAACAGTTTTCTTGACAAATGGTTCAGCTATGGCAACATGTTAAGTCTACACGAATATAGCCGTGATAAAGAAATCTCTACCAAATTGTCAACATATATTTGAGGTAACTAGATTGATAATACGATATTCAATGTATATACTAATTATGTATCGACCCCTGTTTAGGTAAAAGGTAGTAGCCCTCACAGAACAGTAATGGCGTGAATATGGTTTTATTCCTTTTTCCGACACGCAAATTTGATACTCTTTTTCTTACAACTAAAGCTGAATTTAGATAATACTTCGGCATTTTCGGCTTGTTGGCTTCGACAGAACGCGCATTTATTTAGTTTTGTAAATTGTAATTCTAAAAATAAAAGTATGCCTCTCGAGTCGATATAGTACAAACTCGGATATATATATATATAAACTTATTTGAACTGACTAACCAAGTAGACGGTCAGATAAATAGCTCGTACTATAGTTTGGTTGGAAGCTGAATAATATAAAATACGTTTTAAATCGAATAACCAGAATGGTGGACGTTAACAATACACCTCGAATGACCAAATTCCCGGTTAATACAAAAGCATTGATGAAAACTAACGCGCGTCTCAACCGTGCAAATATGACGATAATAATGCATCACCTAGCACTTCTCAGCATGACGACGAGAAAGGAATGTTATGAAAACCTATACCTAAACCTATTGGATTGGTTGAAGTTTAGAGAAAATGATAATCATAAATTCACCACATATTTTACAGTATTTCTATCTTCTTCTTCACACATATTCTACGTATACATAGTAGTATTGTAATTACCTTAGGCATTGGCATTGTTATGTAATAAATTATACAACGATGACGAGCTTCAATTCATATAAGGAAAACGATTGTCAAAATACCTGACAGGAAAATGACACCTTAAAACGTCTCACTGGAACCCGACTTAATATGTCGAAAAATTTCGTGCGGTTGGCATCAATGTCAATAAATGGTCTCGCGCGGTCGTTACCCGGCGAATTATCCGACACGTCAACTAAGCTTGGGTTAATTTCCAAAAAACGACAAAAAATGTGGCATTATTGAATCATTAATATTTATATTGAAGTATATTCAACAAACAGCAACATTCCTGTATAATTATTAATATAAATATGTATGTATAATTAATTGAGAGACTAGCGATAGTACATTTTTACAATTATGTTCTGAACCAGAAAGCCCTGAAGGGGACAGGGAGATACACTGGTGTTATACTGCCCCCATAATTTATGTAGTATTTTAATACTTTTTGTTAGTATACTATTTTAGTGTACACTAAACAGTGTAAACTAAAAATTGGTAATGTTTTCAACACGTGTGAAAAGTAGAATAAATAAATAAGCAAAAATGCAGCTAATAGAAAAAAATCGTAAATTAAAATAAGTATGAGACAGCATATTAGATAACATTCTGAACACAATTTCATAAGTACTTAAAAAGAAATCATTTATTTTTGTATCATTATGTAAAAATAAATCATTATTCTTTCCGTTTACAACAATAGTTTTTCGAATAAAGTACACGGAAAATTATGAAACACAATATGTGATACCCATTTGCTGTCTTTTCGCTGACACACGTTGAGTTACTGTGCTTTGAATTGAAAAACCTATTTTCACAAAATTGAATTTTTAGCCGCGTTTTTGCTTTTGAGGACAGTATAGCAGTGCGGTTTAGCGAGCCCCTCCGATATGCATCTTCAATGAAGGACAAAGACTTGTCTATGTCAACGTTTTTTTGACGCTGCCGAAAACCAGACACAAATGACGAAAATATATTTGTTAAATTACATCGATGATACTACCGTTCAAAATTCATTAAAATATGCTTAATAGATTTGCCCGACGCCCCGAACAGTTGCCGTGTGCTCTAACCATCAAAAAAAAAATCATCAATCTGTACTAATGGCATTCATTTTCGTTGATATTTTAGTCAGTTTACCGCCGAATCAAGTGTGAGTTTTACGCTGTCAAATCTTCATATGTACGTATATCCGTGGTAAATTTTCCACGTGCTTCATCGGCATGCAGAGAACTGTCAGGTCATCGACGGCATTTTAATTAGTGTTCGTCTTTGATTGCTATAATCAACCAACGAATTTAGCATACTGGTATTGCGTCTCCTGAGTGTAAAACTGTACAATTTTAATTATAATCAAGGAACACATGACAAGCCATCTTTATAATACGTTTACGAACCAAAGACCGCTAAACAAAATTAGTGCTACAATTAGTACACTGAATGCATACATTAAACTTCAAAAGGAACACCCAATAGAAATATATTGCCATGCTTATAACATTTTTAATACCATGTTCGCTCCCTAAATGGAGCATATGGATCTACACAGTGTAAAGATATCCATTCCGAAAGTGGAGTATATGGGTCTCCGCAAAGTGAAGATGTCTTGAGAGATTATTTTTCACGAAAATTGTTTGTCATCCAGTCCTGCATTTTCAGATTTTTAAAATCCGACAGATGGGGGATCGAACCCGTATTCCCGTATTGCTAAGCACGCACGCTACCAACGACGCTAACCGAGGACACATACTAAAATAAATATGGGAATATTAACACACCAAAAATTATCCTGCATCCAGTACAATCCCAGCGAATGAAATATCTCCAATCTGAACTTGACACTATTTTTTATTATTACGCTCACATAAAACGACAAGATTGAAATCGATCACACAATCACTGTCTATGATGAGATACGTAAACAATAAAAAAAACCATAGATAATTGAAAGTCACTAACAGTCACTCCATGTTAAATGCGACACGGTGGATCACGCACGTTCAACTCGACATTTTCACAACGAGGACTTGCAGATTGTACTGTCACTTGGGCGGCCTGACCGTGAACGCAGCGGACCGAGCGGACTGTGCAAAGCTGTGCTGACTGCCGGACGAGTGGAAGGCTACAAGCCAGCCAGGCCGAGCGATGACGGGTCGGACGTACAAACACGTGAATTAATTACACTCTTCGTGTCCGCTTCATTTCACCGTAACACTTTCTACGGTTTAATTTACGATACACATGTTTCATTTTTAATTCTGAAAAAAAACTTATTAGGCCAAAACAGATAAACAACGCGACGTGACTTTATTACAACCACAACGTAATTTTAATATAATTTTCAACTATTGTATTACTACAGAAATTTCATTTAGTTAATTTATACACATCGTAAGAAAGCGACGTATATATAAGATAAATTAATATTACAGAAAATCATGCGATCAAATAGAAGATTATAAATCTCAATAATATTTTGTGAAAGTCATCGATATACGTGAATTAATCAGGGAGTTACATAATAATCGTGCACACGTTCTATTGAGCAATACGAAAGGTTCTCAAAGTGTCACTTATAAATGCTGAGCATAATCGGGAAACGCGTGTATCGGAAGTTATTGCGGACAAAACGATTTAATTAATAGTAACATCCGTGGTAAAACTTTGTTTTTTTTTTACTTATACTCTAATATATAAGTAACAGGTCATTCGAATAGTATTATATGAATTAATCGTTTTATGAAATATAATAAAAAATATGTTTATAATTCACCAATAGTGAGTTCCCGCTTTTCAATTTCAACACTTAACAACTACCCACTAAATCAACAGAGTAAAAAGTAGAAATATAGACCAAATAAAGGTAAAGCAGACTGACTTAATTAACATTGCAGGAAAGTAGTTATGCAATAGAGACGTAGAATTTAAAATTATTTGTCCATCAATACTACGAGTATGTCAATGAATTGAGACAGAGTAAGAAGCAATACATTTCATATTATGGGCCACCGGGCATTGGAGCACATTTCGGTTATGCATAAAATGCACATAAAAAAGCGCATGCATATCGAATGTGGAAAGGAAAAAGGACGCAACACTCGGTTTTTTCAAAACAGCTTTTTGTCAATAATCAGTCTATATAACGTAATACACGTTCTATCAAAAAGATGTAAACTGAAAATGCCAAATTAGTATCTAAAGTTAGCTCATAAGTTTGAAAAAAGGATGGCCGGACAAATTCGCGACCAGGATAAAAGACTTCCTTCGCATTAATTGTATTGGCTTCTCTTAAGCAACTAATTGTATCAATATCAGATTGGGTAAATAAAACACTAGTTCTAGTCTTAATGTCACTTAAGGTTGTGCCTATTTAATATTTTGATTTGAGCCCAAAATTTTAAGTAGAAAATGTGGTACGTGTGGGTTACGTTATTTTTCTTTGCACTGTCGATATGGAATTTTATGGTAAGTTTAGGTGAACAATATGCACATTTAGAAGCGCAATCACGTACCATGTACAGTCTACAGTGCAAGATTAAGAGAGCTATGTGAGGGACTTGAAGAGCAGAAGACGAAATTAATGTGCCACGAAAATAATAATGATTAATTCACGCTGTAAAAATAATAGGATATACAGAAACAAAACAGTTCAGAGCCACTATTGGACTTCTTTATAAATCACCAGTACAAATCAATCACTAGAGGGTAAAATGAAATGAAGGAAAAATGTTGCCAACTGATGGCACCACCTCCTTCCGATCGTACACTTAACCGCTAGCTGCTAGCTCCGCCCGCCTAATTAATAATAATAGAGCCGATATGAATAATTTCCTGAATTTCAATAAGTATAGTGTGACATTTTGCTGGAAAGGCCATCCAAGGCATAGACTGAAAGTCATATAACGAGCCATTAATATTGCATTGTAATTTATAGGCATAATTATAAATCCCTCTAGGTACTGACAACTATGTGGGATATAGCAAGATTTTTGTGCATGGAAAAATACAAAAGCAACAAAACTGTTGTGATCTCTCATGACATGCATGCGTTTTATGACGGATAATCATCCAATGGCAATAAGACGTGAAGTATTTCGGAGAGATGAATTTCTGAGTTAATATATAATACAACAGACAGTGATACTCATTCATGTTTAGTATAAAACAAGGAAACACATTGCCAAGAGAAGTTTTCATCTCAGCGCTTATTATCTTATAGCTTTCTAATGATTATTTTAGTGACCTAATTTACAAATTAAACTTTTTTCTTGAAGGTGATTTATATTCGGTAATCCCTAGTCAAAAATCATTTAGTATATTATGAAGCTAGAGCTCAAGCTTCTTTCAGATTGGGAAATGGTGTACAAAATGGTAATTATACGCAGAGCCGACTCAAGGTGCCGGCAATATGGACAGTTGCCTGGGCCGCCATGTGCTTAGGAGCGCCATCAAAGAAAGAAGACCAAAAAGGAAAAGGTGATATACATAAAGACAGATAACTTTCAACGACAGTCAAACATGTTCGGTAACCAAACTTGCAGCGCGAATTCAAGCGGATTTTTTTATTGTACGATACGTTTTCAGACAGTCAACTCATTTATACAATAAATATATATTTCGCTTGTGATATCTTTTATAATTATACTTGAAAGGGACGCCAAAACTCAGCCAGCAATCATAGGGCGGGCTCTGAATACACATCTAATCATTTCTGAGTATTCACCAATCTTGGTGTTTGATACAGTTTAAAAGAAAAGAATATCATTATCATTTAATGAATTGTAAAATCAATCAGCATACAATTGTAATGTAATTACTTGATTATTAAGCCGAGTGAAATTCAATTCTGAATGTCGGACAAATGAATCTCCGCAAAAAATTGTCATGACAAATAAATAGATTAGTTGTCAACAAATAACACACCTAAGCATTTAATTTTAATTGTCAACATAAATTTAACTAGTGCGATATCGAGGCAACATTTTATCAATTTTATACAAAGATATCATTTCTGCTCAATAATTTCAATACACGGAAATATAAATGTCGCTGTTATACTGATAAAGATCCAAATCATCGTTAGAAAATTTACATTTATTGGAAATAACAAATGTGGGAAATGAGCAAACACAATCATTCATTTAAATACTAAGATAATCTAAAAAATAAAAAAACACCAACGGATTTTTTTGTTTATTATAATATTATAACGAAAACAATATTATTCTCCATTGCAGTAGGCGGTATAATAGAAAACAATGTGCATGTTTAGCAAAACTTATTAATTTTAAACAATTACATTGGCACTATCAAACTGACCTCGCGAGTAAGAAATCCCAAGAAATCAACTCAATCGACTGTTAATAATAATTCAATAAATCTGTATTATAAGCGGTGAAACAAAGGCAATAATTTAAATCAAGCTTTATTCTGCATACAATTAAGCTGCAGTAAAATTGTTAAATTACAAACACAAAGATTGTTTCAAACCGTAACGTGTAGAATTATATAACAGTTATATATTTAGCAGTACCTTTTAACTTTTGAGTACTATGGACGTGCATGTGCGTCACTGAGCGTTGTCTTATTTTCAAGCCACTTTTTTATTTTTTAATAAAATGTTATTATTTATTTTAATATAGATACTAAATAAATCAATCAATGATATGTGGAAGTCATCACGATCATATCGTTTATTTTTCATCACGAAAAAAAATACGTAAGAAAAGAGATTATTTATGTTCAAAGAAGCACATGCAATGTCACATAAATCAGTCCATTGCGTTCAAAATTGATCTCAAGTACTCCTTCGATACCGAAATGGGAGCGGCCATATCTGGCAATGGTATACACATTCTTGCCAATGTGTATAACTTTTCAGTTAATTTTGTTTCTAGTTTGGAAATAGAAGAGCAGTTTATACAAATCAACACATCCAATTGAAGCGACTGTAAGGTATCAGTTGAATTGATTTCATAAAAGTTAGCTCACTAATGGAAGGGTTAAGTTGTATTTGACGATGATTTTAGACATGGCCATACGAATACGCATTTCAAAAAAAATAGTAATCTATAAACGCTTCAAAATCGACATTGGGCTGGTGTTTTTATTATTTTTCACTTTCTGTGTCGCTCTTATAAAATTAGAAAGCGTATTTTTTGAATGACTACAAATGCCTCTGTTTCCATCGCGCGTACGTAAGTGGGCCTACCTACTAATAACACGTAATGAGAATGTCTAAATAAGTAAAATTCATCTATAAAAAGTGTGATTGCAATAAAAATAATATATATACGGGTATACTGTAAATGTCTCACCTGGACTTAATGCCCAATAGGCTGAGCGACCAAATCTCGTGGTAAAAATTTGTCTACATAAATCTATACAATGCGAAAATCCACATATAGAAAATCCCTTATAGCGTCATCCCTTATAGAGAAGTTTCCTGTAGCGTTTGCGAAATTTTCACATATAGCGGTCCCCCCGATGGCGCAGTTTTTTACGAAATAACTATCGACAAAACTAATTAACGTGTATAATTATAATTTAAAATAATTATTCAAAAGTTATACACTGAAATAATTCTACCAAATAAACGCTTTGTTGCTTAATATTTTAACTATGTCCTCTCCAGATATAAATCATATCTCTCGTCACAATCTCAAGGCGTAACTTCATATAATATTTTCCACGAGAAATTGTTGTCAGCCATTGCTTTATCATTCATATTATACAGATATGATACTTGCACCAGCTACCTATGTTGCTGAGCGATTCACGCACTCGCGTGCTTATCAAGTCGGCCATCGAGGAGATAGAAGAAAAATAATAATTCTGCGCAACGAATAATGTGTATAAATTTGTAATATATTACATTAAATTAATCGATGTGAAACAACGACATTTGATAAATTAAATGTAAAATGTTCGAACCGATCTGTTCCAATATTATAATTTTTGAAAATATTTTATTGGTATGTCTGTTTCATGAGATTTTTGTTAAAAGCAATGGGATGAGATATAGGCCCATTGCACTCAATATTGTTGTCAATATGTGGATAATGTGAGGTCCGTTATAGGGCCATCAAAATAACCGACATATAAAATAAAAAAACGCTTACAGAGGGTACGGTCGTTCACCCGACGGTATGGAAACGAAATAAAAACAGTTCAATAAAATCAGACAGCTATTTCGCGAAACGTCTTGTCAATCGAGTACGTCGATAACCATTTATTATATTTATTATGCATGGTGTCCGATATAAGGATTTAGATCGGATTGACCTTCCAGTGTTGACCTTGGGGTGACCTTGTGGCGTTGTCTCAATAACCTTGCCCCCAAATCAGCTTACGCGAGAGATAACAGGTATCGTGAACTCTTTCAAGATGAATGGCCATATCAATGATTATGCAACAAGGGAGTACGCACGCGGATAAATCATTGTTTAACAATGTTACGATGGCCAAGTGATGCATCTTCACAAATAGTCTAGCACACAGCGATTGCTTCAAATCATATTATATGTTTCAGTGTTCAGCAGCATAGAAAATAAGCTTAAAACTTTTTCCATAAAATATACTACCCTTTAAATCGTACCCACCATCATACCCGTCACACTTACACGAAAACGCCACAGCGTAACAAACATGAACTATGAACATGAACATAACAAACATGAAAGTGCCCAGTGTCCAAGAGGAATTTCCCAGTTTCTTGGTTGGAGTCGTAATTAACAGCAAACTTATATCAGAGATCAAAAGAATACGACTTCGTGATACCAAAAATGGTCCACAGCAGCCTGCTTAGCCGCGTTCGTGCGCCACGAATGCCGTCTTAACTTTTAGTTCTAAAATAATATCATTCTGTCAAATATAAAAACCCATTTTGGCCTTTACATATAGAGTTTTTATTCATTATATTAAATGGATAATTAAAAAAAATATTTGTTTTTATTTGTCGTATTGAATATGCGACACCTACGTTGAGAATATGCCGCGTCCCGTTCGGATTGACGGCATTTACGGCAAAACTGTTAGGTCATCTTACACGCAACCATAGGTTCTATTTGGAGGGAAAGAGCGAAGGAGGGATACGAAGGAACCTGGTTGATTAAGTACCCCTCGAAACCAATAACACCTCATTGATACACTAAGTATTCTACAAGAAGAAGATAATATTAAGATATTTAACTGCGAAGATATCCTGAACAACCAATCGCGCACATCAATTCTGACACATCAGGCACTACAGCTGTTCGGAAACAGTTACCAACAACGGCGGCAAATTGAAATATTAAAATGTTTGGATGCCACAAAAAATGCCGTTTTCAACAGTTAACGGACCATATCGTATTCATTACGTATACATCATTTAGTAATTCAAACATTACTTTAGTTGGTATAGTCTATTTCGAAGTAATAACTGGCAAAAACGTTTAAAATAAATCGCCCATAATTTGAAAAAAAAAAAAAATACCAAACTTACATTATTTATTATAAATACCTCCCGATCATAAATTTATTTTTATACCATAATCCTATCCGATTATTTACTATACATATTTAAAAAATATTAATGTACAAAAAACACGTTTTAATTATTTGCCGGATTAAAAAACGAGTAAAGTAAAGGCTCGTTAAAACTCGTATGATAGAATTTATTATAATATTCAAGTATTTATAATACATTAAAAAAAAACTCACCTGCGATATCCAAAATAATCACTTCGACCACTTGCACATTTGAATAAAATGCGAACTGCCAATATTTGAAAGTAACCAAGAATAATATTGACTCTGAAAAAAATAAATTAGTACTTTTACTATATTAAATTTTAAGACGGAGGACGAGAGCTGACCGCCACAGTCGGCCGACTTGACAACACTGATTTGACAAGCGTATTTTTCCCTCATTACAAACATCACGTATAACTTCTCGTATTCAGCATATTATTGAATTATATGCAATATTGTATGATAAACAATGTACCTACGCACAAAACGAGGAAATCAAATTATACACACATTATTATTATTAAGGAACAAATAACATCGTAACATTGTAGTAAATACAGTGAATAAGGTAAAAAATATGTCGGTAAGTTTAACATGTCATATTTGTTATTTGATATTTAAATAATATGTATAGAATGAAAAGGAAATAGTCTTGTGTGTAATTAACTAGCGAATGAAACTGTACAAATGATAGGAACAGTCATTATTTTGTGGAATTTATGGAAACAGCAATTGAGTTATCTTTTTAATTGCGTCAGAAAAAAGGTTACGTGAAAACCGTACGACATAATCATAATAATCCAAATTCGATGAAAAAAATGCATCTTCCCAAATATTTGATCTGGGTAATAAATACGAGACAATTAGTAAGGATCGTATCCGGGGAATTTGAACCAAGACAAACCCTAATTGAGGGGGTTAAAAGCAAAAACGCCACTCTCCATATCAGAATCATTTCAGTGAGTTGCTCATTTTGTAGGAATCGTAAACATATCGATGGTTCCGGCCATGGTTTGCCGAATATGCACTTGAGTCTCCTGCTCGAACGCATTCAAAC
>JAGVSQ010003826.1:0-20662 GCA_022683975.1 Rhyacophila evoluta
TGGAAGTTTCAATAGCTGTGCTCGATTGATTTCCAAAATTTCTTGATAGAACAGTATGTGTTCCCCAATAAATTCTATTGTAACTTACTACTTTTAGTATCAAATTAGTAAATATCATTAGTGAAAATAATAATAGGAGTTAAAAAAGAACAAAAAAAATATGCTTTATCATTTGGAATTAACCTATTTAATTATATGTATTGAAAAAAACCAAAAAAATAAAATTATCATCAATCCATCGTGGAGTATTTCGAAAATGACGAGAAATAATAAATACAACGATTTTGAATAATCAATCAATATTTAATTGAATCACTTATTCTATAAACACATAAAACAATATTAAATCTTATTAACATACTTATTTTTATTTTTTTTTTTAAATATTGATATTAGACAGTGACTATCAACGGTTTTGATTATTTATTCACAGTCGAGATATACACAGTAATATTATGTTTTCTATGTTTAGTTTTTTCACCCCATCGTCACCTAATTTATGGCATTTTTATTTACTGTTATATTTTATTATCATATCGACTGATTATTTAAATTAAATTTTATGTGCTACGTCCATTGACCAACAGTTTTATTGACATGAGTCGTTGCAGTGAAAATATCACATAAACTAAAACACGTTTGGACATAAAGATATACGTAAATATACAAGTGTAATATGTAGTAATAACAGATGTTCAATAGTATGTAAAGAAAGTGTGTCGCATTTAATTTGAGCGCCGGTTTTTGAGATTTTTTCCGACGAGCGTAATAAATATTTTTAATAAAGTTACGTAGTTTAATAATAGTTGCTACGCATAATAGCTTTACGGTTGTGAAATGTGGCACCCAACAATGGCCCAAAACAGCCGTATTCTAAGCTTTGAGAACAGGTGCCTGCGGTGGATTCTGGGCATATGGTGGTATGACTTCGTTCGAAATGAGAATATAAGAGAACGAGCCATGCATCCATTCTCTAGGTGGAGCATATGGACACCCGGTCCCGCCTCTAAGAATCTCTGTCGCCCCTCAGTATTCTTGCGCCGTCCCAGGTCATACCTGCATCCCGTAACTCCGCCGAATACATTCTATATATAATATTTAGCGATAACTGAAAATTAGATAAATATCTATAATTTAAAAATATCTTTCACTGTGAGAAAAAGATCGTTAGCAAATTTGTCATGGGCGCCCAATAAATTATTCCATGTGCGATTAGGATGATATACATAATTTTTAGGCTCCGTAAGTATTTAAACAAGTTTAACTGTCTATTTTTCGCTGTTAATTATAGCAAAATATCCTCGTTCTGATTCGCATATGACACGTGCTTCAGGACATGTCTTCATATTCAAATGAATTTTGTATGTAGTCCACATCATAGTCTTCGAGTAATGGGAAAACTTCAAAATGACAAAAAGAAGGTCATTTATTACTCTGGACAATTGAACAAATTTTGATATCTTCAACGACCTTGCATAGCCTACGCCGTGGCGTTAGGCAGTGCCAAAAATATTTTTAAATCATAGATATAATATTTCTTATCATAATTATATTTATTTATTTTCCAAATAATTGATTTGGAGGTGCACTACTGGGAGCTGTCTAAGTTTTAGTATTATTTTTTCTGGTTAATTGTAATGTTCAAAATTTTCGATTATTAACATTTTAATTTTTTTACCATGACTTAGTTAATGTAACAAATCCATATTAACTTCATTA
The DNA here is from genome assembly GCA_022683975.1 of Rhyacophila evoluta. Taxonomy (NCBI): domain Eukaryota; kingdom Metazoa; phylum Arthropoda; class Insecta; order Trichoptera; family Rhyacophilidae; genus Rhyacophila; species Rhyacophila evoluta. The sequence goes on from JAGVSQ010003826.1 coordinate 1,720, forward strand.
TACTGTGATACCAATGGTATCCTGCCAATAGTATTTGGTGAATAAATCTATTAACGATTAAAATACTAACGGCGCAGTTGTTCATTGAATTGAAATAAATCTTCAAGTAAACATTACCATTACATCAGATACTACGACATTTATTATCATAATCATCATCAGGTGTGCGATACTCATATTCCTAATCCAATAAACCGTTCGATCCCTCGTTTATCATTTTAAAATTTAAGTCTCCAAAAGCACATCCTACAAACAAAGAAATGACATTAAAATCCGCAAAAGAAATCGGCTGCATATCAACATCAATAAATAAAATGTAAATGTAATGTAAAATGACGTAAAATTAGTTTGAAATAAACAATATATATTTATCAAAAAGCTCCGCAGTATCTTTACCTGAGAAACACCGAAGCAAGTCCAAAACATGAAATATTCAGAAAATCCGAAAAACGTATGTATTCTATTTCAAACTCTGACAGTTTTTATAAATATTTATGCAGGTCGAAAAAATATATATGTTAATTCATTTCAAGCTATAAATAATCAAAAAAGGCAAATTCATTCTCTAAACATGAAGAAAATTTGATTTCAAAAAAGCATTTGAGTAAAAAAGAATCGAGTCAATTGAAAATTCGACTGGCTTGTTGAGATTATGTTGTGTATTGTTTATAAAACCATTTAAAATGCAATCTTTATATGCTATTAAAAACTCCAGTAAAGTTATTAAGTTTTTATTAAAGATTGTGGAGCTTTTCAAACAATTCTCAGACTAGTGTATAAGGAGATAAATTGTTTTATGTACGAAAAGTTAGTTATGAATAGCAATGTGCAGAACCCGTACTTTTGAGCACTAGCGAGTGCTGGTTATTTTTATATATGTAAACGGTTACTCATATGTTATTCATTTCGGAAGATTTTATAAATCTTCCGGATTAGTGTCACAAGACTTTTTCTTAAGTCTCGCGCGGTGTTCAAAAATTTCAATAGTGTGTTATTGTGTGATTTTTGTCCGCGAGAACTTTTTTTAAGTCTCACCAGACATTCCCAATTTTTTTACTACTACTCGTTTTCAAAAAAGATTCCGGTTTTTTCAGAAAAGTACTCTACCTAAAAAAAGTAACCGGTTATTTCAAAAGTACTCATTCTTTATAAAAAAAAGTACTCATTAGGATCGGATTCTTTTTAAATTAAGTATCAAGTACTCGTATCGGTTTCAAGTATCCGAATGTAATTATTTCATACTCAAATTCTGCACATCACTAGTTATGAATGTATCAAGTACGTATATTTTTAAACGCACAAACTACGATCTAAAATTGAATGTAAAAATGTCGTATTTTTTTTTCAAAAATTGTATTCCCTAATGCCCGATAATTTTCCAAGCCAGAATTTCACAAACTTTTTCCGCAATAGAACACTTTCCAGACCCGGAAATTTTAACGGAACACTTGGCTTATTTTTTAGGTTGGGTAATTCCTGATAGTAAAAATTTAAAAAAAAATGTTAATAAAATACATTATTTATTTATAATGTAATTATTTTAAAATATAAAACTATAATATAAACATAAAATATGAATAAGATGTATTTTCAAGGTGTTTTTTACCTGACTTATGTACAATATTTACTAGCGCGGCTAACCGTTCCGTCAATCTTGTGCAACTGTCGTTAAACTTACAAGACTTATCAGCCAGTCAGGTAAAAATAATATACCCCATCTCTTGATAAAAATGATCAATCGCCTGTACCTAGATAATTAACATCATAAATATCAGTTGCCATCACTGGCCTTTTAATATGAAGTAAATGATTTCTAAATGTGTTACAGTGTATAAAGCCAAATTGTCGCGGAACACTTATTCAAGTTCAGCGAAACACTGGTGTTCCACGAAACATAGTTTGGGAAACCCTGTTCTAAGCTAATAATCTTCATTCCAGCCAAAGAGACTGCAGCATTCAACTGTTATGGCTGATAATTCTTGTATATGACAGTTTATCATGGTTTTATTCAAGTTTTACTTAATTTTTGTGTAGTATCTTGAGTTATTAGCTATAACCAAACATTATAGAATTATAGCAGATGTAACACTTGGCGAATCTGAAAAGAATGAAACAAATCCTAAACAATGAAATTCAAACATCGCCAAACGCAAAAAGTGTTCAAATACTTTTTAGGGCTGCTATCTAAACAATATGCTGTCCTCGTAGGTATGAACATACTTGCATTTTTAAAATATATTTTATTTGAATAGGTGGTTAATAATTGAACCCATTTGCATCATTTTGTTTTTAAATCATTGTAAAATTATTGCGTTTCATCCCTTTTATTAATTTATAGTGAAAAAGAAGAGTTTTATGATGTATACGGTGAACGAAATATACAAAAAAATCATAGATATTTCACGAAGAATATCACCATTTTATTATGATGATCAAAGAATCACACGTCCGCATGAAATTCAACAAATACTCCAATTTGAGATTTGTATCTCACATAACAGACGTGTGATTTATTTGCCTATATTTCTCGGAAAAAATCTTATAATATGATGTAATTAAACCATAGGTTCTCAAAGTAGGTGGTACCGCCTCCTTGTGGGTGCTAAGGCCATCTAGGGGGCAGTAGTGAGTTCGAAAGCATTTGGTGAACGTTTAGAGGGCACTCAGGAATTTGGTAGGCGCTTTCTCTTTCCAGAAAAATATCCAAGAGCTAAAAAAAAACAACTTTTTTAATTTTGTAAGTATTTGTAGGGCGCACTGGCTCTTATTACGCGAGCTTAAACAAACGACAAATCATGATTTTTAAAAAGATATAAAAATAGTTTGAAAGCTTAAGAGGACTAGAAAGGGGCTGCAAGTAATATTGAATATTTTTTTCTTCAAAGACCAAAAAATATTGGGAATCTATGACTTAAACAAACTCTGTTGATGGAAAAATCTGTCCATAAAATGTGTTCTGGGGACATTCTATAGGTAGCTAAGAAAAGCATTCATATTACCGTGCCAATCAATTTCGTGTTTTCTTTTTGAATTGTTTTATTGTAAAGGATGCATTTTAAAAAAATCATTCCAAGATATTTTTTGTACATTTATAAAAATAAAGATTTTTTCAAAGATATATTGTTTTTTGTCAATCCTGTTAAATCCTGTCTCAACATGACGCCATCGTCATATTTTTATTTTCAAAACTCATAATATTTTTATGACCTTTTTTCATAACTTTTTTCATTTTCATAACACGGTCAAATATTAAAATCGTCAAAAAGTTTTACCAATTTATTATGAATTTAATGTCACACTATATATAGATGCAATAACAGTGACTATAATTTTAAAGTTGTTTATAAAAATAGATTCTATTCATTATGACGATATATAATAATAATATCACACCACTTATTGAAATTTATTGACATTCAACAAATACTTATTACAACGATAACTATTTATACGAAACACGTGTCAATTGTTATTTTCAATCGTATCATGCATTTGTAATGTGCTACATATTTTTTTAAATATTGTTTGACTATTAATTATGAAATACATTTTTTACGTTTTTTTTTTTGTATAAGAAAGGATAAATATCTAACAACCAGAAAAAAAATCATTCACCATTGAGAGTTATAGTCTGCTTAAACAAATAAATTGTGAACTCCCAATGTTATATTATAACTAGGATTTTTTCCATTAAACAAATTTAATAAGATTTCCACTTATTTTTTGTTTTTAGATATAGCTATTTTTGGATTGTTTTCATAGAGGCAAATTTCAAGTGCTTCAGATCAGGTTACTCTTTCTGTATGATACCTGTACTCCATTTACACTTCCTCGAAAGGCTCATAACTTGATTATGTACGTTATTTTTGCTCGTTATTGATTACCCGCCACATCTCCACATCCGTAGTTCAGCCGATTACCGTGATTAAACTAACTTAAGCGCGTTAAAAGTATTCCAGGAGCAAGTCCTTGGTTGGCGAACACTAAAAAGAGTGCGGTCTTTTATGCTATTTTACTGGGTTTTATTTTAATATCGAGCTTTTTTGAACAACCTTCTCGCCTTAAGATTTTGGCATTTTTTTAAAGTTAAAAAAATATCCTTCGTGGACCAGAAGCACGACAACTACGGATACTTTAATAAGATTTAACAATTCTTAATTATTACAATATTTAAATTGTTTATGTTATAAGGGAGTTGATCTTGACAAGTAAATTTATTATAAAATTCATAGAATTCACAGTCACTCCCACTTATATTAGATATATTATAGAAAATCTAGGCTTACTTTCAAATTAATTTAAAATAAAAAGTAAATTAAATACCAATAAAATATGTGAATCAGATTGTCGGTACATATTGGTTATGTTACTACTAACGGCGTAAAATGCATAAAATTGCACATAACTAAAAAATATATATCACAATACAGAATTTAGGCTTTGTATTCCTTAATACTCGTACATTTAAAACTGTTTTTTTATTGAACATTAAAAAATATTATATTAAATGTAGAATCATATTTAAGCGAGCGTTAGGAATTTTATGGATAAAATTACATTCATTGTTAATATACATAGAGGTCTTGAATTTTCCTTAAAAAATCGTCCTCTTGTGGCCCTAAAAAAAACGTGCGCATTTTAGCATCGGAGGAAGCAGCCTCGAGTCCCAAAGCAGCAATCGACTGTCAATCAATTCTTGTAAAAATATAAAATTAAATTAATTCTCATATCCATATACATTTCATTTTTTAAATGAACATATTCATACTGCACAAATTAATGTGCTCCACTTTCGGATTGTTAATAAAAATCTTTATATTACAACATAAGATCTTATATTACATTCAGCCTTCGTTATAAATAATTGCGGATGAAGTATTTTCATTGTATTATGAATTTATTGCTACATAAAAAAAACGTACTTATCCACCACTAGATTTGTTAGGAAATTCAAGTATGGTGGACATGTCTATTTAAAAGTTTGCTTAAATTCATCCATCTGCATCACAATATACTCATAATGTATTTACGGCATATTAAATGTTTAAAAAGTTCTAGTGATATCTTCATTTCTACTGACTAAATGATTTAAGTGTGCTGTTATTAATGCGAAACTCACCTTGATTTTCTGTTTCTCACATCGGCATATCGGTGGTCAGTTGTGAGTCAGTTGTTGGTGTCGAGTACGAAGAACTTAGTGTTCAGCGTTATGAAAAACCAGTTTATAATTACGACGATTAATGGTATAACCATTTCAAAGTAGTCAACAAGCCGGATCCCTAAATGATGGTGTATGATGTGTTTTATGAATTTATGGTCATGGGAAATATTATATTATAGTTCTTTATTTATCAAGACATTTATGAAGTCAAGAGTAATCCATAGAGTTATTATTTGGTATAATTTTTAATAATTTAAGTAACATACGTGTAAATCCTATCCCGGGAGCGGTATCCATTTATTTTACTTCTTTTGATCCAGCCCTGGTCCATTTCAGCAAAGCCGATAAAAGGTTTGTCGATTTTAAAAACAAAAAGCCGAAATTTTCTATATTGAGATGAAATAAATAAATTTAAAATTTTGTCAATGATAACGAATGACAATCTCGAAAATTCTATGCAACTATCCTTAAATAATACCAACGTCAATATTAAGAACTTTCTAATTAAAATACAAAGCCAATATTCACACTAAATCGTTACCTATATAGTTCATCATACTGTAAAATTTACGTAGAGCGTTATACCAAAAAAATATTTTATTTAAATGAAATTTAAAGTAGCAATTTATTTTCAATTAATTGTATTATAAGTTTGTCTGAACTTTGACTTGGAGGCGATGGTATTTGCGCCCTCAAACTTGGAAAAGATGCTAATTCCTGATTCGAATAATAACCCAGTTATGTCGATCATCGTTACCAATACATCAATAGAAAAAGTGCGCATATATAAATCGATATGTATAAAATATCATTTTTATTGAATGCCTATATTATATCAATGATGTTTTAAAAACACGCCTTTCTTTAGGTTTTGAAACAATTATCACATAATAAATACGTATTTAAGCATTATATAATTATGTTTTATCTGTGAATATGTTACAGTGAAATATAAATTATTATATAAAGCCAAATCCTTTAAAATGAGTTTTAACTAAGTCGAATATCAGATTGGATAAACAAAACGCTAGGCTTAGTCCTCGTATACTTTAAGGTTGGGTCAATTTAAAATTTTAATTTCCCCCTAAAACATTTAATTTATTATACGTTTTTTATACCTACTATGAAATTTGTTTCATTTTTGCCATTGCCATTTTTTATACTGATTTTTTAAAAACATGTTGAATATTATATATATCACACTAATCTGGTATTAATATACTTATCAATTGGATATACAATATTAAGCAATTGTTCAAATAAATGGTGTACAAGAAAATTGGTTTATTGTTAATCTCAAAGTTAATTCGAGTATTATTTAGACGTATACAAATGTGAAAACGGAAGAAAAAGAAGCGGTTAATTTCATTTTTATAGAGAGAGAAAAAAATCTATATTTTTTAAAAGTTATGATACTTATTTTATTATAGAAATTTAATGGTAAAAATATTCAAGGCTATACGTTTTTATAACATAATTATAATAAAATAAACGCTCCTTATTTTTTTTTATTGCATTGTGTATTATATAGATAAAATGCTTTTAGTACAAATTAAAACTACAAGTCCACGAATTCAAATCAACTTTTTCTTAGTTATACTTTTTACTGTATTAATAGATATAATATTGATGCTAAGCTATCATACAAAAAAGAAAAATGAACACAGAACAAATTGTTTATATCGTATATTATACCATTTTTTACACCATGCTCCGAAAGTGGAACATATGTATCTCCGCAATGTAAAGAGATGTCTGGACAGATTATTTATCATGACAATTGTTAGTCAGAGAATTGCTCAACCCAATGGGCATTCAGTCCTCCATTTTCAGATTTTTTTAAATCCGGCAGATGTGGGAATCGAATCTGTATTCTCTTATAGCTTTGTAATACAACTTGAATATTCCGAGAAACACAAAACATGTGTAATCTGCTCTATCTGTATAATATATCCATCCATATGTATTCTGATATTATAAAATTAAAAGAAAATAAAATAAAACCGTTACGTTTTTCTCCATAAAAATTACACTGGATATTCTCTTAAGATAAAAAATACATCGAGTTGTTAATGTTTATTATAAAATAATATGTATTTAATAATTCTAAAGAAGTATGTGTATAGCCCAAGTAATAATAAAATATACAGTATTATGAAGCAGGGGTTCCCAGCCTTTTTATGGCACGAGTGCATTCGAGATTGTAAAAAATAATGGCGGACGTAAATGGAATAGCAAAAAAAAAACAATGTTCTTTATTTTAACATACATATTGTCAGTAGCGTAGCTACCGTGGAGCAGATAGAGCGAACTGATCGAAGTGCACGAATCATGAGAGCGTAACATTTAAACTAAATAACAAACCCTAGGTGACATATGGATGAAATAAAATTCATATATATAAATAAATTACGCGAGCTAAAACGTCGAAAAACTATCATTTTTGATAACGTAATTTACACAGTATAATTATACGCAAGCTAAACATATATGAAATTATAATTCTGTATAGAAAACTGTACTATGCGACATCGATTTGAGATATTTCTCGATCAAATATTTAAAGTTGTCCATAACATTTAAAATCTTCAACATACATGAGAACCTTTAAAACGAATTAATCACTTAACTCGAGAACTAAATGTTATAATAAAGAAATAAGAATATTATATATAAAACAAATTTTGCCAGAACAAGGGGGCACCGATTTTACTTACTTCATAACGCTGATTATGTAGCTACGCATGCTTTTCGCTGCATTTTGTATCATATTGTGTTCGTGCGATCTAAACACTGCATTTCTTTTGTTTATTTCTCACAATTTAGACTGTAAGATAATAATTCAAATCGTAAATAATCATCGAGGTTGGCATTACCAAGTTGAGATCTGATTCTCATTACATCTAGCAAGATTTAAAAAACGGAAGTGAATTTTTTTTCTTTATTTTTAAGTCAATTATTATTTTTATTGTTTCAACACTTTCCCGCGGGTACGAGATTGGAAAACCCTGTTTAAAAGAATCGATTGTTAATTGATTGCTAGAATAGACGGTGTAGATCTCACATTCAATATACGTACACCAATAGATTAACAATGACACGTACTGAATCGTTCTTTCAATGTCGAGTCTTGAAGAATGTTGATCGATAGTTATTTCTTATATTGTAACGCACCATAGTAAATTATTGTATTCAATTATACTGCCTTTTTAAATAAAAACACAGACTATTGCGTATGATTTCATGTGTCTTAAAAACGACTTAAAATTATCAAATCGATTCAAGTATTGTAAGGAAATACCTTCATATTGATGTGGCGAGTAGAAAGTCTTTGAGTTAACCACTTGAGGACTACGCCCGAGTACATTCGGACGGTTACTATATGCGAAAATTCCCACACCCGAGTTAACTCGGGTGAACTTTACCTGCAGAAAAGACCACTCTCAGAATTATTCGCGGTTTATGATATGTAGAAACGAGACAAAAAATATCTCCGATGATTCAAACGAGGTAGCACACCATCCTGTCTCCCAACCTTAATAATTGATGATATCCATAATGTTTTTTTAGATTTTTAGGTTTTCGTTTTATTTTTTGCCTACACTCACTCAGCACCATACTATGAACTTTCAGTCCCATTTTGGGCTTGAAATGGTTTTTGTGAAGCATATATTCAGTAAAATTCATTCATAAAAAATCACTTATTTCATTTTTTAATAATTGCTGAAGGGGTTTTTAATTTATCCAAGTCAGTTGAAACCTTATAAAATGTATATTTCGGCTAAATTTTAACAAAAAATCAAGTATATAGTTTACATTAGCATTTAAATATTAAGTTTACATTTGTGTGATATGTTGAGACTATAACAAAACACTCATTGAAAAATGCAGTTGAAACTAAGTCTGAGTAAACTAGTTAATAGATACAATCTTTGAGTGTCGTAGAGATTATACTGTCAAAAAATATGATTGATATTTTCATTGTCCTTTCCACTCTGTACTGTCAACAATCAAACAAATAGCACGTGCGAAAGATTCTGCCACTTTGTAGTGGTCTGCTCTTCAACGGTTAATAGTGACGATAAAATCACGGGGATTTTTTTCCGAGCGTCCCACCGTGTGCTTTGTTCTTTGTAAAAAAAATGAAAAATAAATAGCCACGATTTTAAAATTACTCTATACCAGTATGCGTTTACAACATTGATTTAACTGAATGTTTCATTTTATACGTCTCTAACTTTTTATTTAGATTTCACATTTTAAAAATAAATAAACATAACGAATATATAAATATTTGGAATATAAAATCTCTTCATGCAAAACCTCGGTGCTACATTTGACTTTTTTTAAATTGAATTTATTTATTTTATCGTTCAGTCTGATAACCTAATTTAAAAAAAATCATTATCACGAATCCCAAAATAAAGATAATGAGATACAAATAATACAAACTAAATAATTAAGTCATATTTTAATTGGACATAAAAAAATGTTTTTTGTTTATACCTGGTAGAAATTTAAGATCACGAAGACTATGAAAAAAGGATCAAACGCCTTTCAAAAAAGTGGAAAAAGATTATATGTATTTATCTATGTGAGTATTTATTGGAATAATTTTTATAAAATTAAAAATTCGAATATTTTATTTTTAAAAATGTATTTTTTCTGAACTACCTAATATATACTAATAAAAATAACTGAGTTACAGTCGATGTCCTTTTTACATCTCACAATACCTATTACCACTACAAATGTACCATCAACGAATACTATAAAGATATTATGATCGCCAAAACGTTTATAGAACGCGAAAAATAAATAAAAAAAATACCACCAAAAAAGCTGCATTGTGTTTTTTTATTTAACACAAAAAAAACAGTGTTCACCTTCGATTGTCTGGTCGTATATAAAATATATATTTAATCGCATTAGTAATCAGTATTACACATACTTTTGTTGGATACGTGAGCAGAGCTACTAGATATAAACCATCGCATTATTTTATTTCAAAATGTCAGTTTGTTTCAGTCTTTCTACGTGAATACTACTCGTGAAAAATGTTATCCAAATTTGTTTTATTTATCATTACATATCTAGCTATAATATCGAACAAGATATCAGTTACATCATGTAAGTACTTTTTATTTATTTTTCACACATACACTGTTCAACATATTTTGAAAACGTGTTAAATATCCGGAATTATAGGAAAAATATGGTTGGTATGCGATGTTATGTTTATTTACTTGTTTATTAACTCGTTGTGTTTCTTAACTCTTCTCTAGTAATGAAACTAATGTCACATCAGTTTGCAAACGACGCTGTTGTTATCTGTCATGGTTGTCAGATAACGAATATAATTCATACAAAACATCTAAAAAGAACTGTCGATAGGATTGAATGAAAAATTAATTTCAAGTCTTGTCACGACTTCTTTCTCATTTGAGAATGAATTCTTAATATTTTTACATTTTCCTGAAGGCAAATAAACTTTTTTTTATGAGAGCTCAGATTTATTTAAGCTAGTTGTTTCGGTTTTATGCGGTTATACTAAAATGTGGAAAGCATCACTAACTTTTCAAGTTTTTTTTGGGCGATTTTTGATTTGCAATTTTTATAGAACGTATCCACGTATTTTATAAATCAAACAAAAAAAAAAAAAAAATAAATAAGAATGCGAAAAATAGTATTCTAAAATTTAATGAACCTACTTTAGACATATTGTATGCTATAAATTTATAAAACATTATCTGTCTACTAACTTTCATTAAGATGAAAAATATCAAAGCCCAAACCAATTTAGTTACACAAAGTTGCTGTTTTCTGTGTTGGCATTGACACGTTAGTGCATTTCGAAATGAAGCACAAATTTCCCGATTACTCAGCTAGTTATTGCGTACTTTCAGTTAATAAAGAATCAATGCCCAATGATTAATGGTACCCATAAACCGCCAGTTATGATGTCCATACTACAGTTCGTCTGCAGTCCACGGACTGGTCGGTGCAAAATGATGATTATGATTAAGCCGGGCCACACATACAGCAGTTCGTTGCTATCAGTCTGATCGATAGTCTTATGTTACATGTCATGCTCGTTTCTTAATCATCTCTTTGGATCGAAATTTCCTGGGCTGCAGGTAGACTGTAAGTGTATGGACACCATAACTGGCGTAGAACGTTCCGCAGTTTTTGAAAATAATACTGAACTATAAAACTAATATTAATATTTAAATAGCTGTATTTAATTTTTTTGTGCATATCATATAACATAGTCAACGTCACTATTTTTATTCATATTATCTTATAAATTTCAAAGTATTAGAGCTACATTACTTTGTATAAATTACTAATTAAAAAACTCTTTTTTAGCACAAGAGACACCACTTTTTAGAAATGATTACACGTACGTGAAAGAAATTGATGCACATCTTAAAGAACACATTTCCCGTCAAAAATGGGTGAATGCTGTTGCGATGTGTAAAGCAGAAGGGGCAAAATTGTTTGTACCAAAAAATTTAGTCCAGGTTAATGCTGTCAAGAATTTGAGTAATAAAAAAACTTTTTTATGGGTTGGCATCCACGACATGTATTCAGAAGGACAATTTTTATCAATCGACGGTAAGAAATGACTGCGCTCGATCTCTCCCCCACCAATTTCCAAACTGCTAAACCTGTTATAAAAGCATAAAAATGCGATAATCGTGCCCTTTAAAATTCTAAGAATCTATCAGACGCATCCTCACATGATCACGATTAGTGTGCATGATTCTCAGTATAAAAATCGTATTTACTCAATACTATGTTTTTGTCGTATACGTAATACCAGTAAATACTTGAGACAGCGAGACAGTATAATTTAAATCTTCTTTAAATATATCATTATATTATGGATTGCCTTAAATAAGAAACAAAAACATATTTTTTAAGCTAGCTTGTTATATATAAGAATAAATTATTATTATTTATGATTTAGTCCAGCAATATTCTTCCCGGTAAGGGAATAAAATATAGGATTAGATGCTCATTGGGTTCAGCAATTGTCTGACAAACATTTCGCATGAAAAAATCTGACAAAACGCCTTCACATTGAGAAGATTCGTATACTTCACTTTCGGAGTGTATATCTTCGCAATGTGTTGATTCATATGCTTCACTTTGGAATCAAACATGGTTTTAAAAAAATATTTAAGAGCAATAAAAACGACTGATGATTAAATGATGAAAAAGACAAATATTCTAAATTCCATGTCAATTTTTATAATAACTATGTCCTTTACAAATATCTGCTTAACGCTTTCATTGATCCTGGCTTCGAGTTGATCTGGAGCAGGTTATTTTAATTTTTTGTCCGAAATAAATTTCGGAATTACGAAAAAGTTAGAGATTTCGAATATCAACCGAATTCCAAAAATGTTGAAATTCGAATTCCGATGTTTTTGATTTTCTCAAAATTTACAATCCGTAATATTACTTAAACCATCATTGTGCTGCAAATTTTTACTGGTGTTTTTTTTTTAACGTAACTTGTCATATTTTTCAGGTGAAAGAATTTCGGAATTATACAGTCAATGGGCAAGTGATCAACCGAATGATAGAGAACATATGAAAAATTGTATCTTTTTAAAAGAGAATGATTTATACGATGAAGATTGTGACAAGTCATTTAATTATATCTGTATGAAAAAAGCTGGCAAAAATTCAAGTCATAATACTGCATGCGATACTTATGACCATGGTATGCCGAATATTTTTATCTTAATAATAGATTAAATACAAATTCTGATTAAGTTTTATTATTTTGTATAGTGGTAATGTGGTAATGTGGTAAAGACATATATAATACATACATAGCGCGATTTCTATCAGTGTAAACGTATACTGTTAAACGTGTCAAATTAAATATTAATATCTCTTTATACGTCGTGGTTTTTGCTATCAAGTGCCAGGCTGTTTCGAGAAACAAATCACTGATTTAGAAAAAAATCCAATATTTATTTCAATTAATTTAAATAAAAACTGTGTAAAATATAATACTCACTATCTTATTCGCACTATCAAACGCGAGAAGATAAACTTAACAAAACCATAGACATTTTGATTCACATTCAAACATTGGTGAAATTATATCCAGGAGTAGGAACAATAGTACAGTGCATGCTCAACGGATTTAAGCAACTGGCTGAAATTGAGTTGGCAGCCAAAAATAGTCTGTCATGACATGTCTTCACATTGCGGAGATCCATATACTACACGTTCGGATCGGATAGCTTCATACTGTAGAGATCTATATGCTCGACTTTCGACATGGTTTATAAAAAATGCAATCAAAAACAATAATGCAATTACTAGTTTAACTTTGTGAGACATTAGAAAAAGACGGCTCTTTTGCTTGTTGAGGTATTTTTTATACCATTTCCGTTCCAAAAGTAGAGTATATGGATCTTAACAGTGTGAAGATTACCAATATAAGGATCATCAAAACAATTAAATTTACAGATTTTGACGATTACTGTGTTTGATTATTGAAGTTTATGGGGACGAACCCAACGTACCCAGATCTTTTTAACTCATAAAAATCAATTGTAACATTTACTTTTCACTAATTTCTTGTAATATATCATACTATAGAAAAGAAAAAGTATGTAATACTCAGTTTTTTCAAAATATTTTTTTTAAATAATCGCAATGTACACAACTTAATAGACGTTTTATCAAAAGTATATAATCTGAAATTACTGAATTAGTATTTTTAGCTTAAGTTTAGCTTTTAAATTTGAAAAAATAATGTCTCGTAAAATTTTCGATCAGGAAAAAGGATCACATTAATCCTATTGGTTTTTCATAGGGAACTTATTAAATTAATATCCGAGAGAAAGTGCTGAAATGTTAATACTCCCGCTGAATATATTTTAATGTAATTTTTTTCTAGAATACGTGTACAACGCACAGGCTGACCGATGCTACAAAATACACACTAATCCAATGAATTGGAAAGACGCATTTAGGACATGTCAGGCGGAACAAGCCAACCTTGCAATAATTAATTGTAAAGATGAAGCCGACATTTTAAAAAGAATACTAAGTAATCATCCCGCAGAATATTTGGAAGGAATATTTCATAAGGATATGATTCATTTGGGATTTAACGACTTCTTTTACGACAAACAGCACATGACGACAAATGGTAAAATAATTATCATTATTCCATATATATATTATATGTCATTAAATGTTACAAATATTTTGGAGTTCTTGTCATTTAAACCTAAAAAAGTAGATTGTAGTGTTTTTGCGAGTTAGTAACTATATCCTCAACAACAACGATAGAATGATTCATGTATACAATATAGTGCGGCAATAGCTATAAGACAATAAAAAATAACTCACCAAAAGAACATTACTACCACCTTAAGTGCCTCTTGCACTTTTCTTACCCACCAATCGCTTTTCTTCTTACCAAGTTAGACTAGCTTACTGCATTCTATGAATAGAATTTTCAGAAAATTTAAATAACAATCAATAATATTAAGAAAGTGTCAAACTCATTCCCAATAGTGGTTTATTTCTTTTCAAGTAACAGAAAACCTATCGGTCCTATTTTTATTTACGATACAAAATTTATCCATTTAAGAACAATATTCAATTCAAGTAGCATAAAATAAGACATTTAAATACCATATGCATATATTGTAAACAAATATTCGTCCTTTGATATGATTTCCACCATAGCAACTCCGACAAAATGCGTTAGTCATACGAATTTAATAAAATGAGTTTACCTGCGTAGCAGCACGTATACAAGCTGCATTTTCATGGACTTAATGTAAACAATCTGAAATTTATATCAATAATTACGAAAAATATTAGTTCCTCGATAACGTACGGGAAATATTCCCTGTGCTTCCCGGGTATATTCAATTCCTTTTTACGGGTCAGTTTTTAGTTAATGCATGTGATACATTATACAGGTAAATAAAATTGCAAGGGCTGCGTTCTGGAGTTGGGTACCATGAGTGAAACAGCGAAAAAAATCATTTTGAAATTCAAAAAAAAACTTCATTAATAAATAAAAGACAATACAAAAGAACACGGTATAACGATTTCGCACTTGCCGGAAATCACGATGAACTGAGGTTACCTGTATTTTAATAAATATCTTACATCCTAGCGTCATTTGCCCTGAGTTCAAATAACAATATGAAATTTAAAAAATACTTTTTGAGATGTTAGTTCTGGTTTATTATTATATTTCGTGTATACAATCTTCAAATTTCAGGTGAAACTCTGAAGGATGCTGGATATGATATATGGGGCCATAATCAACCAGATAATCACCTAAATTCAGAGCATTGTGGCGGCATGTATCGCGACGGAAAGTTACATGACATCAACTGTGATGACGTGTTCTCAATGTTCGTGTGTGAAAAGACCCTTGGAAACCCAAACGTTGTCAACACTTTTTCAAGATTTGGAATCTAAAAATCACAGCCGTCAAATTTCCTTTCTATTTACAATTTTACACTCTTTCACAAGAAGAATCGTGAACATCTGAAAGCATTTGATTGTTTTATCGCTTCAATATACACATCAAACTTTATAGTAGAATTTTAAATGAGGATTATATTTTAACAAAGTAAACTTATTCCACTCTGCCAAAATTAAAAGGAATAGATTATGAATAAGAATTTTTTGGTATGAAATCTCTCGTTGTTCTTATTAAATAATTGAAATTAAACAATTAAAAATGGCATGTGAAAATCTCAGATCGCTACTATTAATGGTTTGGAGGGAGTTTTTGTGACAGACAAACATAGACATTTATTTACTATTTTATCATATAGGCAAGAATGTAAATGTAAAAAATCTGTAGAGTTGATAAGATTCCTAGATTTCAATTGTTTTACTTAAACGGAAACTAAATCATTAAATTATACGATTTACTATCAAATATCGTGATAAAGTGGAGAAAAAGTGTACAAAGCAAACGAAAGATTCAGGTTTGAACTAATGCCCGAACAGGAAATTGATACTCAATTAACTTAAGATAAATTATCGTGAAATTATGGTGTCCATATGCTGTGTAGGCTTAGCTACGTCTTGAAGCTGGAAATTTATAAACTTATGAACTGTATAATGTAATATTATATATGTCTTTAACCGTTGCCAAATTGAGTTTTACCCAGAATATACTAAATCTTTGAAATCTAAAATTTTTAAATTCACTACAGATGTGTGAAGCAGCTATAGAATTTATAAAATTTTGCTTTCACAATGTGGAGATTTATATTAACATTTTTTTTATACAATTTCGATTTATTTTATTATTCAGAGCTTTTAAATTTAATCATTAGATATAGAAACCAGTTTCACCAATTGAGATATTTTCAACTGGCATTTGGTCGGAAGTTATAATACTATTGCAGATAGTGGCGTGTTTTATACTATTTAAATTATAATAAAATAATAAAGCTTTTCATAAGATATTTTCCGTATTTTTTCTGACTATAGTTAAATAGTTGATAACAAATTATAAGATGACACTTTAGTTTTATATTGGCTAAGCCGCTTATGATCAAAGAAAAAATATAAAAAATCATTTTTATCTAATTGATGAGAATTTATAATTTTTACGAAATGCATGAATGATGAAAGACCATGAATGACCTTTAAAAATAATGTTATAAACAAGTTAAAAAAAATTAATTTCCAGTGGCGTATCTTAAATTTCACACCAGCAGAATAAAAACAAAAAGTGTAAGATATTACCCCCAAGGACAGTGCAGTTCTATTACATAAGATGATTTTTTAGCGTACAAAAATCTGTTATGTGACCATAACTTTGAATCAAGAACAAATTTTGCTACAACCGTCAC
Source organism: Rhyacophila evoluta (assembly GCA_022683975.1). NCBI lineage: Eukaryota > Metazoa > Arthropoda > Insecta > Trichoptera > Rhyacophilidae > Rhyacophila > Rhyacophila evoluta. The sequence continues at coordinate 18,754 of JAGVSQ010003826.1, forward strand.
AAATCCTGAATTGTTTTTCCTCTTTAGAAATAGTATTAATCGACTTAAACTTTTAAGCTTTTAATTCTTAGAGGTATTAATCCGTTCTGTTTACGATAGTAATAGTATTTCATGATTAAACATTCGCAGGCTTCACCGTCAATTAATTTCCCTCTACAGATGATAGCATATTAGCGTTTTTAGGCTGTATGTTCTTTTTTAGAAACTGTACAAGCTCTTGGTGCTAACAATTTAATATACCAGGTGCAAAATAGATAAAACTAAAGTTGCTAGAGAAAGAGACAAATCCCGGCTATACCTCTTAGACTATGATTTGTTTTAATTCCTTGAAGATAATCTATAATAAATGCTAAGGTCACATTTGAGTTTGTGGTAAAAAATACTTGGGTAGTTACTTCCGAAACACCTCTTGACCAAAACTGGTATATGTTTGGCGTTGCTATAATACAAAGAAGAGAAAGTTTTAACCCTTAGAGCATATTGTATATATATATATATATAAATACCATGTTTGCTCCCAACATGGAGCATATGGATCTACACAGTATGAAGATACCCACTCCGAAAGAGGAGTATACGGATCACCTCAATGTGAAGACGTCTTGACAAATCATTTTTTACGAAACTGTCAGACAATTACTCAACCCATCGGGCATTCAGTCCTGCATTTTCGGATTTTATAAATCCGACAGATGGGGAATCGAGCCCGCATTTTTCGGATCGCTAAGCGCGCACGCTACTAACTACGCTAGCAGATAGACAAAAAAGTGACCGCAAAAAATATTTATAATTATTTATAACATTTTAAGCGCAATAAGTGCAATATTTTCAAAAGCTAAACGCCAAGACGTGAAATACTGGCTATTAGCATTTTTTGTTCATTTAAAGATTTATTATTGTTTAGTAGTCGTGTGGTTAATCCTAAGACTTGCCTATGATACGACGATGGTATAAAGCTGGGCTTAGGAAAAATACAATACCTACGAGTATCCCCGGTAGTTTTTAACCCTCGATTCTTACGCTACTGAAATTTCTTTGGGAAAAGGTCGCGATTTGCTTCTTGTTAAAGTTGTTAATTTTATAGATTGGTTCAAAAGCCAAGAAACATTGATAACCTACTTACTAAATGTATGAAAAACAATTCTCTGAATAGTGATTGCAAACAAAACTGGTATATAAACTGAAATCATGCCTCATTTTAAGACAGTCTGGATTTCTTATTTACCATATTATATTTTGTAAAATGTTGAAGTTATTTTCTTTCTTTTTTATTGTTAGCTGTTGTGCGGTGAATTTAAAAGCAACCCCACGTGAGTTTTTTTTTATTAAACGAATAGTTTTTTTTACGTAACCAAATGTTTCGGTTGAGTTTTAAATTAATAATTTTCCTTTAATAAAAAAATAGCACAATCTGTTTTACGTAGTTCGTTATACGAGATCATAATTATTACCTAGTTCAGCTATGAATGAAACAGATAGCTGTTGATGGCAACAAAACTAAGCAACATACGAAAATATAATCTTACTTCATTATTCAACCACCGTTTTTTGATTATTACTTTATCAATTGTATAATAAATTTAGTCAATTATTATAAGTTGGATTGCTTCATAGGTCAAAAATGTGTATAATAACTTAAGTAACCATACGATTCATTTTTAATATATATAAGTAATTATTATTTTTACTTGGACCCAGTCCTCGAGTTACGTGATAAATTCGTGTTAAAGACTTTCACGTATGACGAAAATCGTGCAATTAGAATATCGCCAACTTTCAGATGTTGAGGTCTCACAATGATGTTGTATGTTGTATGACTTCCTGCACAGAATTCTGATTTCTTGTTTTTTTTTACTTTAAATTCTGAATTATTTAAAACTGGTAAACTTCCATATGTGAGATCACTGTT
>JAGVSQ010003827.1:0-20661 GCA_022683975.1 Rhyacophila evoluta
TGTAGATCCATATGCTCCACGTTGGGAGCGAACATGGTTTAAAAAAAAAAAAAAAGTCGCTGGTAGGAGATTTTATCGATTATGTGTAATATGTAGCTTCGTGCCTTTGATGATTCTTTTAAACGGTATAATCAGCCTAATGGTGCCGTTTCACCCACAATTACAGGACTCTTAGTTTAAGATGATGATTAGGATAGGGACAGGCCACATGTTAATCAGTCCGTGCCGATAACTGTATACTGTCGGTCTGCAAGCAGTATGCCGCGAGATAATTAATACTGGTTGTGCCGTGGTACATTTCTCCGCTATAAAAAAATATGAGAAATGCCGCCAATATAACGGCATTTCTTATTTGTGGTGTGCCACGAAACGTCTAGTGTGCCGTGAAAGATAAAAGGTTACGAAGTACTGCTATAAGGGATTCACAGTACATTGTAGCGACATACCTCGCTGAATTAAGAGATAAATAATATTCGATTAAACTTTGTTAAAATAAAATATATAGCCAAAAAGGTGTGTACTTCTGCAGCATTTGTTATTTGAAAGAAAATTTTATTGACAGTAATATTATTGAAAAAAATTGTCTTATGAAACAAGTGAGTGAGTAAAGATCCACGCTTGTGAATCGTTTTAGTCCTGCAGCTGCATATAAAATAAACATAAAAATATAAATTATTATATTATTTAAAAGCACGATGTGGTTATCCATTTGGTTGAGCGATTCTTGTAAAATAGTTGCACGATAAAGCTGTACATGCCCCGCGGGGTAAATAGTAAAAAACTAATCCCAAACAATATGATTATTATGTTTTTCAACAATTTAGCGTCTACCAATCAAAATCTGTCGTCACCGATCTATAATATAAGACCTCAAGTGCCAAAAATTTGCGTCAGGAATAATTTGAAAAGTTTTTAATTAAATTTGATAATACGCTCGAAATTACTGGTAGATATGACAGCCAAATAGTATCTGCGTGGGGTGGATTTAATTTGGAAATTAGTTCGTGGATATTGTGCTCTTTCCCAGCAATAAAATTATATACTCGCACTTATTGCTAACAATACTCCCAACACTACTGCTTTATGTGCGGTACATAACGTAAAAACCCATGTATCAGCTTCCTTGTACACACGCGTCTACGTATGTTTTAACAGCTTACAGTGTAACCTTGGATTACGAGTATTTTGAAAGACGAGAAAATAAATCAACAATTTTCAACTTGATAAATGAGAGAATTCTTGCAATACGAGCATTTTTGGAAAAAGTATGCATAAGAGCACGTATGCCAACGAGCAATAGAATGTAATGCCAATGAAAGACCGTCTCATCATCATGTTATGTGTTAGCCGCTGCTCGTTCGTAGAATCCACGTGTCTTCAACTTTTTGAGTTGTGGAACAGATCATCCCAGTTTCATTATTTCTTATGGGGAGATTCGTTTGATATACGAGTGCTTCAGATGACAAATTCGTTTTCGGAGCGTATTATGCTCGCAAACCAAGGTTATACAGTATTTTTGCTAAAACTACATATTCACCATTTTTAAATGAACGTTTTTAAAACATCTGAGCGTAAAGTCCGACACCAATACTTAAATATAACTGACCATGTTTAGCAGAAAACAGGCGACATATTGGCACCTCCAGAATTATTCGTTACCCGCCGATCACTTTAGCTCCTCCCAGGTCATGACATGATCCTTCGAAACTTCTCATGTATTTTAATTGATAAGAAGTAGTCAATCGGCGGTGATAATTAATATCTTCATGTATTGTCTAGTTATATGTTTAATGAGGAATAGCGTGTTCGGTGACGACTTATTTGGAAGATATGTCATCAGCAGTATTTTTTACTTGAATTAGTCATCAGTGCCGGAAACTGAAAAAATAAGGTACTCGTTACAATCACTAACTTATACATGTATATCACAATGTTCTACAGTGAGCGCAGTATATTGCGTTCACTGATTATTAGAGCCATTTTTCACAATATCAAACTTAAATGTATAACTTCTCTTATTAGAATCAGTTTCGAACAATTACCACAAAGCCAAATTAAAGAAGGTGGCACTTAATCATTTAAAAATGCCATTGTCATCTTAAAAAAGGTTTTGAAAGTAATGTGTCGCGGTGATTTGTGATTATAGATATTTATGTTATTTTGAAGATTCAACATAAAATATTTTGATAATTTATAATATAAGGCCAATTCAAGACAAACTTAAATTAAGATTATATTGATCAAAATTCGAAATATCGTCTTTTGTTTCGTTGTTGAAAATCGCTCGATCCGACGTCACTATTGAGGTATCAGATACGTTGTAATATTATATGTTGTGAGATATTGCACTTGTCGTTAAATTTCCGGGATTTGTGATGTGGATCTCCTTTATGGCTCAATGAGTCCTATAGTTGGTTGGACCGATTGTGTAATTCTGCCCGTTCCATACCCTTTGGATATTCCACAGGTGGAGATATGGCGGGTGGTTCCAACAAGAGCAAAAGCAAGCAAATACATTGATGGCATCTTTCTATGAACATGTTGGCTGTTTGAAAAAATGCTAGACTGTAATATCGAGCTGTGTAATTTTATTTACAAAATATAATAATATGTACTGTTTTTCTGTTTTTATTTTTGGAATTGTAGCTTTTTAGAATTAAATCAATTAACCGTCGCGGTCATAATAAATAGCGTTAACTGTATTTGGACACTCATGGTGTGACTGTGACAGGACAGAAACGAAGAATGTAATAATTATTACCAATTGCCACGTGCCGTCTTGTTAGAAAATCGCTTGCGGACTGATAAATGGGCAATGGCCAATGACCTTGGCATGTTTTAAATTCACTGCACAACTCTGACATACAGCCCGCACAAGTTGAAATACGAATAACTGCAAAAATAGCCTTTCGCGGCACACAAAAGTTGGTTATTAAATTAATATAATCTCGCTAGAAAGCATTACGGAAAAGTATAATTTTTATTGGCTTTTAACAATATTATAAAACACTAAAAATACTAGCACTTGTTTTTGATTCTTTCTAATATTAGTTCTTATTAAAATTGAATGCCTAGCTGAAAATGGAATGTTATGATTTCAATATAATTTCAGTATAGACGTTTTTCTCCGAGGGTTAACTATTTAATAAAAAATTAACAATGGGTATATTCTAAACCTTACCAGTCATCGCTTCTTGTAAACTCAGATTATTTATGCAAACGTATACCGTAGTGTAATTAATGTAAAATCTAAAAAATGCTATAAACATACTTACTTGATTGTACATTACGTGTTTTTTTGTTAATTTTTCTTTTTGACCACTCTCTAGACTTCAATCTTTGTAGTACCCTCTGTGTATTTAAGAACGAAGAAATTTATAACAGAACAATGACATTCATGTTTATTACCCGTGTCATTCATTTTATTCATTGAATAATATTACTTATTACAACCTATAAAGTTTTTAATTTTATAACTTCCTAGTTTTTTATTATATTTCTCCAACATGTATATTACACTGCCACCTGTTGCCAACATCTGAATGCTACAGTGACGCCAGCTTTAAAGAATTCAATTTTCTATGCATTATACTTTTTTTTCGATTGCCGATTGGATTCAGTTCGTACACTAAAATTGCAATTCGTCTTAATCGATATTACTCGGATTTAAAAAAAATACAATTTTCACCAACGCATTCTTTACATTGAAACAAATATGAATTTAATCAATAAGTAACATTTTTGGACCATTGCATTTATTCTCAGTAAGTTAACCCATTCAGACAAAAGGAAATGCCAAACCAATAAATAAAATAATTTTTTTTTTTTATTAGGGAACGAATAAAATTACCACGAGTCAGACTCGTGGTTTTTACTTTTGGACCTGGTTACACACCACGAGTCAGGCTCGTTATTCCATCTGAATGGGTTGAGGGATACATTAAGGCCGCGGGCACGACGGCAGCGCGACAACACATTGTCGTCACAACTTTCTAATTTGCTCAGTCACCTTTTTATAGCTATTTTGCATCTTTGTTGCCATCGTTTTGTCGCCGCGTCATCTATCATGCCGCGGCCCAATGAGGATAATTAACTTTTTTTTATAATTGTTCAGCATGGTGATGAAACAAACTTCAATTCAGATAATTTAATTGATCAACATTTTGTACATCAACAGTGCTGTCAAAATAATACACAAATTTGTGTGAATAAAATTTAATTTATAATAATGTTTCAAAGGACAAAATCACTATAGTGTTTTTTGTCCGGCAGATTTACATAATACAAATTCGTCAGACATCTAAACAGAATAAGCAAAGACAGAACATTCAGTCAAGATTATTGACACTAAATTATTATTTAAAAATAGATATATTTCCGAATTAAAATATGTTGTTATGCAATCAACACAGATTTATCACAATATAAGATTTTAAGCGAAAATAATTTACAAAGAATACCCACTTCAATCATGGATATCCATTTTCCCTTAATAATAATCCAAATTTAATTATTACAGGTTTTCCTTGACTTACAATGGAGATACGTTCCAACTCATGGGCCGTAAGTCGCATTTCATACAAAACTTTTTGGAAAAAAAATATATGTATAAAATCGCCTTATGATGCACGAAAGCATGTACAAATAAGTATTTAATTTTGCAATAATAATTTTGACAATATACAAAATACACAAATCAATGAAAAAATGAATCTGCAATTCTTGATACTCATATACACATTGGTAACGTTATGTGTCGAATCTTTGACAAAACATTTGTTATGGTTGCGTCTGATAAATACATGTATTCTTTATCTTGTGTATTGTTTAACTTATTTATCCAACAAATAAATATACTGTGGAAAAATAACCACAGTATGAACTCTGCATTAAGTTAGTATATTTACAGAGATAATCACATAATTAAACGAAATATCAACTCAGTTTTCATGAAAGGGAAGGAAAGATTAATAATGTCTAATGAGTCCAGACTTTGAAAGAAGTGGATGCAGTTGATCCTTTATTCAATAAAACATTTTTGAAATAATTTCTCAAAAATGTTTTCTCTAATTTGTTCTAATAAAATGCCATCTATGTTTTTCGTCGTATGAACGAACCTTCGTAAATCAACGAAAACTTGCATACTTTCATATTAACCTATTCGCTAAAAAAAATTAGAAGTTTTCGAGCATATCTGATGAAAGAAGTCTAATTATCTAAGATATCACAACTGGTAGCACAGGTGTAGTCAGCTTTTAGTGTAAAAATTAATATGGACCATGTCAATTTAAACATTTGTATAAATGAAGTACAAATTCCCAATGTAAAATAATGGCTGGCATTTTCATTTCTCACTAATAGTTGACAATAACAAAAACCTATTAAATCTGTCAATCTAGCCCATCACTAACTTTCTCCTGAAGTTTTTTAAGTTGAGCATTAAGTCTTTCTAACTCATTTGCTAATTGATCAGAAACTTGTTGTACATCTTTTTCAGCTTCGTGTAGCTTCTGGGCAACCTCTTCATATTTTTTGGTTACCTAAAACATACATAAACCATTCTCTGTGACATTTGAATATCCACGCAAGGAATATAAAAGAACCAATTGTATAGATCGCTATTTCTTCAATTTCACCCCATGCTTTAACAGTGAATGCATTGCATCAAAAAAATTTGAGATATTCTTGTCATTCCAATTTTTGTTAATATGTTTATACTTTGATTTGAATTTTAAATATTTCAAACGTAAATTGCGAGAAATAAAAAAGTAATAGATTTTTTTGAAGAAATCCAAACCTAACCATTTATTTACTGATCCATTTGTAATATTTTTAATATACAAAAGTGTATTGTCATGTTATGTTTTTGTTTAAATCATCATTTGTTTGTCATGTCTTCATGCTTTAGTAAAAGAATTGAAATTTAATAAATTAAATACTACATAGTTTTATTTGTATCCACGGGACCGCAAAATATTATGTGTTCCATCATTTATCTCTTGTTTACACCAGAGCGTGTCATTGTTGTGTGCGTGACCCCCATTTTGAAAGATGGTTGGAAAAATGAAACATTATGCACGTGCGTAGTTGGAATGTCAAAGTATCCAAGTGATATGAGAATTTTAGCTTCCATCTTGCTACCAACTGAAGCATGAAAATTGCAAAAGTTCTGTGACTAACTTCACAAATGTACCCAAAGATAAATTTTGTCTAAACTTTTATAAAACGGTAAAAAAAGTTTCACTCATATTTTACACTAGTTAATCAGATAAATGTAAACATTGACAAACTAATCTAACATTCTCATTGTAGAGACAAATTTGGAATATTGTCGATTATTTTACCCTTGGAGCAGCATCAAGAAGTTCAAACAGTGGCCTATTATTAGTTGCATCTACGGATTCGCTATTTCCTAGACCTTGATCGCCATCAGCCAGAGTGCGTACTTTCCATTCCAACATATCAAGTTTGCTATCGACATCGTTAACCTGGAATGAAAATATTGTCAACATTGAGACGTCAGTGTAATAGAAATCAATCAGAGTTTTATTGAATAACACCTTCGCATAAATCTGGTAATATCACAATATTATTTAACATGACAATACCCACAATATTATTTGACATGGCATACCCATTAAAAAGAATCGTTTAGAGTGTTTCAAATGGATTTTGTTTAAGTGTGTAAACTTCTCACCGATCTTTTGAAATCGTCTACCGCACGCCGCATCTTTTAATGTTTCAAACTGTTATAGTTTATGAAAAGTGTCCGTTCAAATTGATATTTAAAAATTCTGATAAAGTTTTTAAAAGTTCGTAACGTCAAAACGGTAAAGATTTTTTGAATATTAGTGGTGTGCAGAATTTGGATATCGAATGCTTGTACTAAAACCAATGCTTAATTTAATAAGTATTCAATACTAATGATTACTTATGAATACTTTTTTTATAAAGTATGAGTAATTTTTAAAGAACCGGCTACTTTTTAGAATCAGAATTCCTTAGAGAGTTTACAGAGAAGACTTATTCTACTCGAATTTGCGATGAATGTGTGAAATTTAAACATGGCATAGCGTGACACCTAAAACAATGACAAACTATAGAATTCTGGACGAAAGTACGAAATGTGTGTGTGTTGAATCTAAAAGAACAAGTCACGAAGAATCCTGCCAGATATTTTTTTAAAAAGAAACCACAACAGATAAAAAACGATAAACCGAAATTCTCAATTTAAAATATTTGAGTATTTGAAAATACGAATGAGTACAAAGTACCCAATACTGGGTACCTAGTACTTGCAAAAAAGGACCGGTATCTAAGAGTACTCAAAAGTACCGGTTCCTCACATCACTGCCCCGAAAACATTGCAAGTCGCAAAAAAGAACTTAAAACGAAATCCCTAAAACCAGGATATAATAACATCATAAAAAATCTTTATGCATTTTAGGCATCATTGTATAAATATGACAATCAGAGTTGAATTTCGTGTTATAAGATGAATAATATTCCATAATTGTAAAGTTTCAAATATATAAAGCTAGTTTGAAGTAGTATTGAGTATACCAAGTATATTTGCCAGAAATCTCAATATCAGCCGTGTTTTTTTTACATTTCTGTCATTCTTATGTTTTTCGTATAATCAGCTGTCAAATCAAACTTTTACGGTTTTACAAATAAAATTTAAAATTATATTAATTCTGTGTTAATTCAATCATCTCGGTCGTGCTTGATTTGTCATTTTGGAAATAAAAATTATCATGTGGGTATTTGGCTACGGTTCATTAATATGGAAAGTGGATTTTCCGTACGAGAGAAAACTGGTTGGATTTATCAAAGGTTATGTTCGTCGATTTTATCAACACAGCATCGATCACCGAGGCGTCCCAGAGATGGTTATGACTATTCCATGATTGATTTAATTGCTTCATCATAGTGACATCCATACTATTTTCTGATTTCATTTATTTTAGGTATTTTCACTAATACATCTCTATGGACTTTACGCCATACCAATATAACGTATATCTATAAATATTCAATAATGTTACGAAAAACGGTTGTATCGGGAAACATCATGCATCTAGCTTAATTTTACTAAAGTTATAAGAACATATTTTTTTATTGAATAATCAAAAGCTCACATACAGATTGAGAAAAATATTTGTAAACACAAACACTTGTTGAGCTCTCAAACTTATAAACCCGTTGTAGAATACAATCTGTACAGACATATAATTCAATTCTTTAATCTAAGTCTTTGAAATAACTCCCAAAGTATTGCTAGGCTTAATGTTTTATACTTACAATTCATTGAATCATTATAAATAATAAACTAATTTTTGTTTGATAGTTTTATTGAGCATTAAAAAGTAATAATAAATTACTAATTTACTGCTTACTTTTGTAGCCTGGTAGAGTTGTGACTCTTTTGCCAGCATCAGATGACGAAACTGTTTGGGGAGTTGCCTACAAGATAAAGGAGGATGATAAAGAAAGCGTACTAGATCATTTAGATTTCAGAGAAAAAAATGGATACATCAAAGAGAAGGTGCTATTTTATCCCTCCGTAAGTGAAAGTCAGTTTGAATGCCAGGAGGAAGAACCATTCCAGCTTACAATTTACGTCGCTACTCCAAATAATGTATCTTTTGCAGGTTTGAAACTTAAGTTCTCTTGCATCACGTTTTCTGTTTCTCAATAATCCATTATTGTTTCTCGAGCTTCATCTATTTCCATATCTAAATATATATTTATAAGTTTGTACCCAAACCATTTTCACGAAATAGATACATTCCTAAAAATTACCCGTAAGTAGAATTTGTATAAAAAGATGTATTGACTCTTCACAGAAAGTGAATATTGGTACCATACCGAAATATAAAAAGTACCATACGAAATATAAAAAGTAAAAAAGACGAACATTGAATTCAATACAATCATAAGATTTTTATTTACATTTCATGGGCACATAGATATAATGAACTTAAATAATCATCGGCATATTCAAAGTCACATAAACTTATAGCAGGTGACATACATAGCTATGCCCCGATCAAATGGTATTGACTTCTTATTACTGGTTGTAATTGATTGACATAGTATACATTTAATTGAGTAATTTAAATTTATAGGTGAAGCTGATATTGATCACATTGCGCGCCAAGTAGTGCTTTCTGTGGGACCCAGTGGCTCTAATAAAGAATATTTGTACCAGCTCGCCTCAGCGATGCGGCTTATTGCTCCAGGAGTCATGGATGATCACCTATTTAGTCTTGAAACGGCTGTGAAAACTTTAGAAAATAATAATTCTACACAGATGGAAGAGACAAAAGTTTGATGTGTACGAATTTTAGTTCAATTTTGTTTATGTGTTGTTTAATTTTATATGCTATAATCTGTGATAGCCATTCATTGCAGTAAATGAAATATCGTGATAAAACATTATCTTCAATATTCTGATGTCATTCAAAATGTATGGGATGTGAAAAGTGACTCATATTGATAAGTAACTTAAAGATATATTTTACTATGTGTCAATAAATAATAATCTTTATGATATATCAAGGCTTCAATATCAAAATGATTTATTGCTTATCTGTTATCTTTATTTTAATAATATTTTTATCTTTAAAATTTTATAAACCATTGAATTTTTAGATATTTAGATATAAATATAGGATATGTGTTGAATGTAAGCTTTAATGCTTTAATCGCTTGCATTATTTGATATTGATATATTCGACTTCTCGTCATAAAAGGGATTGGTTTGTCGAATAGATTAACTGTCAAATGTTCTGGAGATGAAAACTGTATGATTGTTGTATTATGAAAGAATAGAGTTAAAGTATATAATATTGTCTCAACTGTCTAATTAATAGGAAACACATTTTGTTTTTCAAATAACGTACCGTGGATATTCGATAAACCAATTCTATAGCGACATTTTGGAAATTGATATAAACCTTGCAAGCTTTGGCTGTATAAAAAAATAATTGAAATAGTTGATAGAATACGAGAATTAGTTGTCAGAATCACTTCACCCACTGGGTGTTCAGTACTGTATTTTAAAGTTTTATGCAACTGTAGTATTTGAACCCGCTACCTTCAGAATCAAAACGGTGTTCTTTAACAAATCGGCCAATAAGGTCATTAAATCGAACCGCTGTTTTTTTTTTTGATATTTCATTTCCCAAGCATTTCTCTAATAGAATTATGGTATTCATATTTCATTTTTTTTTAATATTCAATGAATTATGGATGGCACAGCACGAGGCACTTAAACCAATCTTAAGTGCAGTCAGAATTAAATCGAAGGAAACAATCAATTTGGGGATTTTTTTTATTCAATGGTGGATGACAATGTTTATTATTTAAAAAGTATCCCATATACTGTTATAAATTTATGATAAAGATTTATTATTTATTTTAATGTTTTACACTGAAAAAAAAAAATGATGTCATTTTTCTGAATAGAAAACATAAAAATATATAAGATATTTAAATACAAACACCAATTTTAAAGTAATAAATAATGAATTATTGCTGGTATGTAAAATTATCACTCTCTTAAAATGAAAATAATAAAAACATACAATATATACCTAATTTAATTTTTGTTCACAAATATTTACATTTTAAATAAAATTATGAAAATGACATTGTAATAAATAACTCATTTCAAACTTATAAAATTCAGTTTATATAGTTGTTTTGTTTGTTATAATATGATTAAATGAGTATTATTATTTTAAAATATTTGTGTTCATTATTATCATGGTCACAATACTTTTTTTCTATCAAGAGGCAAAATTAGAATATAGGCAAATTGTTAGGAGTCTACACTATACGTGAAATTAGAAACTAACTAAACAAAATAGAACACAAACAAATAAATATGATACATTTTTTACAGTTATGAAATGTCATTAAATAAAATGGAACTAATCATCTTATCTAATCTGTAAATGAGAATTTAACTTCGTAATAAATTGTCTTGTACCGGTCTGGACCATGTTTAATATGACAGGAGTTGTTTCTGATTTTCTCTATATGCCCTAATTCATCATGTATGTAAGTGTAAGTATAACATAATAATTATTTCAGAATGAATATCAACCAAAATTCTAAATCCAGTATACATTTAAAATGGAGTTATGAAAGGCCATAGATTTTTTTTTTTTTTGAACAAGGGCAAAATCATAAAATGATTGATTGTGTAAGATAGGAATGATATTTTGACATAGTCATATTCATTGTCAAAATTGTACACTTATACTGATGGAGAGGGCAAACAATTTCTAGTAAAAGCAATCCTTATTCAGGTTTCTTTCTTTTCTTTCTCCAATTTTTGTTAAAATATTGACTTTGGGCTGTCTATGTTATCGCCAGAAAACATCACTAAACTGTCTAGATTTTGAATATCATTGCTAACATTACAGGAACACGTAACTAGTTTTTTTGGATTAAGTCACTTTGTAAAGTATAGTTTTATTTTTTGCAATCTCTTTTATATATAATTTGTACATGTTTTATGTTAATACAAAAATGTGCCAATGATACAAGAGATTGCAAAAAGAAAACTATGCTTTACAAAGCGATTAAATCAAAAAATCGAGTTATTTGTTCATGCAATATTGGCGACGATATATTAAAGGAGTTTTTGACAGTATGAAAATTGTAACATATTGTATTATATATTTTGACATGATTTTTAAAAACTATGATACTTTTTTTTAATTCAATCAATTTTGTACATCTTAGTGGACCTTGGTTAAAGTCTTATCAAGCCGTGACCTACAACTATATTATTCATAAGTTTAATGTACTTAGTAGATACTTGGTAATCTTGAAATCAAAGTAAATTATTGTTATATTCATAAATTTAATTTGTTCAACATGCGAATATATTGTCATTCACAAATCACATGATTAGGCTATTTTGTCTGAAAAAAATATCTTTTGAAATATGATGAGGTTCCAATAATCAAGTTTCTACTATCGTGTATTAATATTGGAATTCTAACAATTGCTATTCATTTTCATAATAAACCTATTTACTAAATATTACAATAGGGCTGGCTTTGGCAACCTTATATTAGCTATCTGTCATGTATAAAGTTTGACCGCTACATTATGAGCACTTTTTTAGTACAAACACAAAGAAAACACATTGTTGCAAAAATTCATTAAATAATGACACTTTTTTTAAGATTTTTTCACCACTGATTCTTTAATTTTACATTCAAGATGCTTTCCTTCAGGTGATACAACTTGGGTAGTAGAAGAATAAATAACATGTTCTGTGCGAATTGATTCAGGTGAGCTGAATGGTTCGGCAAATGGAAATTTGTGAATTATGATTGAAGAATTAGTTGACCTTTTGTTCCCAGCCCCGGCTGATGAACGCACACCAAATCTGGCAAACAAGTCACTGCGTTCTTCCGGTTCATCCTGTGATAGAAATCTGGTTTTCAATTTTCTCAGTGTTTGTGTTCTGTCCGACTCTATGACAGTTGACCCATTATCAAGTTCACGTGACATTAACGTTGTTGTCGGTTTGACCTCCAATCTATTACTGAACTTTTTTCCACTAATTTCTGTAATATTTCCATCATTATTACTGTGATACAACATTTTTTTATCTTTCGGATTAGTAAACATTGTACTTTTGGTGACAACATGTTCTGCAGGATTATCAGTCAATTTTCTGGAAACAATTTCTTGATTGTAAGATTGTAACTCATTATAATGAGACCTCAATAAATCTACACTATTTAAATTTTGTTTATTCCCATTAACTTTGTATGGAACAGCATTCGATTCTTGAACTGGTGAAGAAACACACTGATTTTCACATTTATAGGTTGTTGTGGATGATTTCACCTCAAATGATGATTTTCTCAAAGACTTCTCACTATTCCTTAATTCTGGCTCAAGTTGGAAAGAACTGGACATTTCAGTGTTTTGAATTTTTTTTTTTGAATTTGAATTTAAAATAAAACCAGGAGTTGCAAGTTCACCTGCTGTGACTTTTAAAATTTCTGCATTGCATTTATCCATAATTTAAAAAGGAAAAATGAATTGATACAACTGTGGATCTTAAATATTTAATTGATAATAGATTATATCAAGGCAGGAATAATTTTTACTAGTCAAGGCAGCAAGTAATGTAATCGACACCTTTAACCACAGATAAGATAATATGGATATTACTTCAATATAGCTGTAGCCACTTATATGTATGCACCTTAGCATAGATTACTAATTTATATAAATGATGAGTTCACAATTTTTATTTTGTGTTCAATAGTAATGTGCAATTATTGTAGATATACAAATATTGTTTACTATAACATCAAAGATTGCAAAAAATACTCAGCTTTATTTGCTCTTTGATAATATTAAGTGATAAACGATACATGTATTGAAAAATAGATAAATGACAGCCAGATTAAAAATAGAAATGAGTTGGATAGTGATAGTATTTAATAAGACCGGTACATCACTAATCAATTGGGAGTATTTTTCAGACATTTTGAATTTGATCTCAGATGACCTATCGTTTATAATCACTTTCTGATATTATAATATTATATTCACAATCTTTAAGATTTTTCACTTTTGGTACTTTTTATATGTGACATAAAAATGAAAAACATAGGGAAATATTTTTCTGCTGAAATATTTCTAGTTGGTTGCTCATTGAGGAGTATAGTATCGGCTAGAAGGTGCAGGAATTAGTCAATAAACACATTTTTGTCATAAAAGTTATATATTTTTTGATAAAAGACAATTTGATATAAATTTGAAAGGTCACAAAAATCATACAATTTCATTTAGAGAAAAACTTGTTGATTTCATTTAGAAACAATTTAGGTCATGTTTCAATAGTATATAAGATATATATACAATATACACAAAAACTAGCTAGCTAATCACATAAGTATAAGAACAATAAGAGACATTTAAAACAATACAGTAATTATCAAAATGAAAATCTTTCATAAAGACATCTATACAAAAAAAAATGTCACAAACTATAATAGTAACATAATTATAGAGTCTATATTATATTTAAAAAAACGTAGTAACATGATAAGATTTGAGATTTTTTATGATACTCCTTAGTGCTTGATTATAGTCAGTCTAAAATTAATGGTTAAATTATAAAAAACAAGCAACTTCAGAGTATTTCGTTCATAGCCAGCTGAATGCGAAGTTGAATACATGCTGCCTTCTTTTGAAATATTTGATACACTAATGAAAGCCTTTTCTGTTCAAGTAGAGCATTTTCTTTTATTAGCTTAAGCCTTTCTTCATTTTCAGTATCAGTATACGGCTGCATAGAGTTAATATTGTTCAATTGCGGACCATTACTTTCCTGTTTGTTTTTAATTGCCATATGACTTCTCAACTTGACGATTTCAAATCTTTCAGAGTTGATTTTAGCCTGTAGGATTGATTTCAACTGCAGAAACTCAGCATGCTCCAACTGTAGCCTCATGAGACCTAATTCTTCATCAGAGAGCATTGGTTTTTCATTTTTTGTGGTGAATGACTCAGAATTTGATGAATAGATTGAATCTGTCATTTCATTCTTTGGTTTTGCAGTGTAAGATTCTGTCATGTCATCAAAACTTTCAAAATTATCTTCAAATGTTTCAATAGGAAAACTAATAGATGGGTCAACCTTCACATCAGTTATAGTCGTAGGTTTTTCTGGAGGCACCACAGTTGGTGGTTTTGTATCATTGACTACAATCACATTAGCGATTACAGGTATAGGTGGCTGTTGTCTTTCTTCTGAATTAACTTGCACGTTTTGAGAAGTAATAGTATCTACAGACGGATTTTTATCTTGCTTTTCATCATCAAAAGTTGGTTGCCTTTCTTCGATTGAAGATTGCGTTTGTGAAGAATTTGAAGGATCAATAGATTTTTGAACAGAACGTAGTTTCCTCTGAAAAAAGAACAAGCATAATGTAGTCATGTATGTATTTCAGTAACCTGCGTACTATGAATGGTGCTGAAATTTGTGACTCATTGATGTAATTGTAATCTAGAAATGTAAATCTAGATTGAGAGTGTGAGTGTTTGTAATATTGCCTTTTTATCCTTAAAATAGAATGAACGGTTTATAATCAGTAATAAATAATTATGTCCGCTGATGAGATGTCTACTGTTTCCACAAGAATATACAAATGTAATCTTGATGCAAAAACGGTGATTAAGATTTTACATAAGAAATAGAAAACTAACCTATAAACCATTCAAAACTGCAATTTTCTTTTGGTTTATCGGAGTACAAAACACATTAAAACCTTCAAATGAAAGAGTTCTACTTCAATATTTCAGTAATTGATACAATTTACTGATGATGCTTGATGGAAATTTATTTTGAACTCAAAACTGATTGAAATTTTTAAACTTCCATATGAATGACATTCACAACCCAGACCTTTTACAATTTTAGTATACCTTTAATTGTGTAACAATTCTTTGTCCTTCCCATAACTGTTCTTCTCTCATTTGTGTAACAAAACCTGCATGCATTTCAGCATGTATTTGACTAAGGAGTGATTCTTGCTTTCTTAGTTCTTTAGAAAGCTCCTCTGCAGATTCTGGTAACTTAGTTAACACTGACAGTGGTGGCACATACCTAAATACAAACAATGATAATCAGTTATTGATGAAAAAGACTATGTAACAGAGACTTCATCAATAGATAATGTTTTTTATGCTCAATCTTAAAGAAGTGAATGAATTAAAATAATATTTCATCAATATACTTATTTTTACAATGTCATTTTTGTTCAATGATAAATGCATGTATAGAGATAAAATTTACTATTAGAATTTCAGTATACCTTACAATGATAGAATTGAAAAATCCTGCGATGCTATTCCTTTTTTTCTTTGGTTTTATACGAGGAAAACTTGACATTTTAGATGTATTTATTAGATGCTGGATTTAATTGAGAAGTGTGGCAAATGCCACTTGTTTGCAATTATTATTCTAAACATAATGACAGATTCCAGGAAGAGTTTTTTTACAAGCAATATTTGCATTTGTCATATGTTGTAGTTGTCAGAAACATAAGTGCCAAAATGAAATTTATATTCTAATCCTGATATATATTATATATATATATAATACAATGATGCCTAAATTCACAGTATTTTTTATATTTTATTGAAATTTATTCAGTTAGTTGTTTGAAGAATGTAATTGTTTTTGGCATTATGAGATATATTTATTTACACATCTTATAAGTAATATCTTTTTTTGATTGCTATAGAATGAGTTTGAAGCCTATTTAATATATATTTCAAATGTCACTGAAGACATTTTGGATTTCAGATGAGATCCTAATAATACATTTTTATCATTGTTTAAACATTCTAGGTAGGTACAAACGTAATAAATAAACACATGATGGTATCAGTTGTAACACTTGTTTATACAGTATATTATGTTTTATTTTAAGCATTCTGGCTTCCAGTCCTAACTGTAGTAATAAACTACAAGATTGTCTCTAAAGATGAATTTAATAACTAAAAAAATACGCATAAATTAGCAGAAAAAACTCACTGTGATAAATTAACATCAGGAAACAGCACTTTAGAATTAACTACCAGCAACGTGAGCAGAGTCGTGGACATATTTAAAGTAGGTCCTAAGAGTGTTCCAATAGTCTGAATATTTAAACGATTTGACTAGAAATTCAAGAAAATTCATTAATAACAAAATACTAATAGATTTGAGAATTACTATCAATAAACTGATTTCATATAAAGTGAGTTCACACCAGAAGTATTTTATTATGTACTGACGAAAAATAGAAATTTTATATTGTTTCTTACATTATCCAAATGGTCAAAAACTTTTATTAAAAAACAAAAATCAGTCAGCTGTACTGGAAATATTGTGATACCCTTGATAATATATTAACGGTACTATTTTGATAATTTTGTTAATTCTCTAAATAAAGCTTGATGAAAGCAAGGTCATAAATAGAGATTTTTATTGAATTATACTAACTAAAAATTAGTTTTAATAATATATTTGTTTACTATCTCAACATTAATTTAGATATTTTTATTCTTGTAAAGAAGTAACAGGTGTTATTTTTCATTTCCCATAGTTGTAGAAATAGCTTAAATAAGCCTATTTTGTTGAATTAAATTCTATCTGGGAAAGTTAAAATAGTAATTAATGGAAATCAACTTAATTTACAATTTATAAAATATTATTTTTTTCTCACCTTTTCATCAGCTAAGACACTTGATATGTGCGCTATAAGCCAACCTAACAGCGCCCTATGACTCGAGGGCAGTTGAGATATAAGAGGAGAAAGGGTGGCTGGCGGTTGACTAGCAAACTCTTCAAACTGAGAGCACAGTTCCGTTGTTAATACAGGCTCGGGTAATTCTCTAGAATGAAGACAAAGAGTCATGACTATATATGCGTAGATTTCCCTGTGTAAAAGTACTATTATCAACAAGAAATTAGTTAAGTAACATTGTTGACAAATAAATCACAACTGATGAAGTAACCAAGATATTTTTTTTTTAATTTAAGAATTATAATTCAGTTAAATTATGTAATTGTTCTAAAAAATAATAAATTATTTTTTAATAGAAAAATTATTGCAGTGGTTAAATGAAAGCAAACATTTTTTAGATAAATTTTTGTTAAAAAGTAATGCAGTTAAACGAGGTAAAACCTACTTAATTACATTTGTCACCAGAACTTAGTTTAAATGTACATATATTTAGTTTGTCACTTTTTAACAATCTTTAACATTGTGATCAGTGTATTATCATTAAAGTAAAATGAAAATATACATCGATATTACTGACAAAACAATAAAAATAAAAGCAACTAGATATTATCAGGTTCTCAGAACACAATACTGACATGTTCATAAAACAGAATGTTTCCAACTTTTGCAACTTTTACCATAAATCAGAGACCGATTATAGCATCGATAATTTCACAAAACTATATTCCATTTAACTATAATTATAACTATTTTTCGTTGATTTGTGGATCATAGAACACCATTGTGTTCTAAGAACCCAATTTTATGATACAGTAAATTGAATATCTCCTTACGTTATAAATAATTTCAAGAGTGCGCATGCAGTAGGAACTTCATAATCTTTTTCGGTGACCGATTCTCTATCATTGTAAAGCTTCCTTAAAACAAGCACTCTTTGTTTCGGTGGTTCTACCCTGTAGATTGACTCAGATTGCAGCCCATGAGCCTGTTTTTGGGAAAAAAAATTAGTCAACAAAAAAAAATAGCTGTTTGTAATGACACTAGTTCTCTGGATACAACTGGGTGATCCATTATCTGATAATATATTTTACATACCTATGATTACACTTTCAATAAGTGAGAATAACAATAAAATTAAGTATTTCATAGAAGAACACAAACGAGTGGCCAACCGTACATCTAAATCCCAAACAAACAAACAAATGTAATCAATTTTTATTTTAAAAAAACTTGGGACTAATGCTATGAATGAGTAGAGAAGCAGAACAGTAATAGTCTTTTTTTATACCATGTTTGCTCCGAAAGTTAAGCATATGGATCTACACAGAGTGAAGATATTCACTCCGAAAGTATATGGATTTCCCTAATGTAAAATCATATATTGACAGATTCTTTTTCACGAGAATTGTTTGTCAGACAATTGCTCAACCCAATGAGTACCCAGTCCTGAATTTTTGAATTTTTGAAATCCGGTGGATGGGGAATCGAACCCGTATTCCCTGGATTGCTAGGTGCGCACGTTACCAATTACGCTACCAGAGAGACAAAGTCTCACAGCATGAAATTTACAATAATTAATTAAATAGAGGCATTTTATGATTTTTCATAGTGTAATATGACACATGAATTTGATATTGGCAGATATTCAAAATAATATTTATAGAAAATTGTTGTAATCTATACTAACTCGAATGTTATGATTTATTCTAACAAGGTTATGATATAATTGGTATCTTTAAGTATGTATATTTATCATATGAGCTGTGATAATTGTGATGATAAATGCCCTAGAGTAGGGGTCGGCAAACTGTGGCTTGAGATACCCATGTGGCTTTGTCAAGTACGTGCGGCTGTTCAGAATTTTTGAGAGGAAGTGAAAAAATTTTTGAGCATGAGATCTAAAAAAAAAACTAGATTTCAGGATTTTCTCTTACTCTCGAAATAATTCTAAAACATTGTGATACTCATAATTGGCTCTTTTGGCTCAAGAATTTGCTAAACCCTAGAGCTTTAAAACAGTGTTAATATGATACACGTGAAATTGAAGTATTATATTGAAAAATAGTTTATAATTTCAGCAACAAAAACTATCATAAACTTACCTGAAGATAATCAATGCAATCTCTGACAACAAGAGGTAGATTTGTATCATCATGGCATCTCGACCTCTCCACAGCTAATCCCAAAGATACACCAAAAATTGGTTGGGCAACTAAAAAATTAAAAATGAAAAAAACAACACAAACTGTTAAGAGAAAATATTTTGTATGGATATTGAAGCCAGAAATTGGAGGATAAATTTGCATTGCTAAATCATGCTAAGTTATCTATAGCAGTGCTCCGCAACCGCTGTGCTGCAGCACAGTAGTATACCGCGAGACAATGTTGAGTGTATCGTGGTGTATTTCTCCACTATTAGAAAAACATGATAAATGCCACTGATATGTCAGGATTTCTTATTTGTGGTGTGCCGTGAAAGATAAAAAATGTTGCGGAGCACTGATCTATAGTATGCCTGTGATGAAATGAGAAAGAAAAGGAACGCACATTGAGAATTTCTATATAGGATTAAATTTTCAACTCTTAACTTTGCCTTTCGGTATCTTCGAGCATAATGCAAATGGTGCGTTTCAGTTTTACTTTAACAATATTGTAGATAGTAAATATGACAACTTGTAAATAGCAGTGTAATAATTTTCATTCATTTAATTTGAAAGAATAATTATTAATAAATTTATATATTATTTACAAGTTCCACAAAATAATGAAAAGAATACCTCCTAAAGTAAATATTTCTTCAAATGGAATTCCAGCAGCTATTGTGGGTTGTTGTTTACTATTTTTCCTTTCTTTTTTATCTTTATCCTTTTCTTTCAATTTTTCTTTGTCTTTTTCTTTAATTTTATCCTTTTCCCTATCTTTCACTTTCTCTTTTGATTCTTTGATCTTAATTTTTTCTTCTTTTTCCTAAAAAGTTAAGGATTATGCATGCTTAAATTATATTACAATATAATTTATTTGCATGTAATTAAAATTAATATATACATAAAAGAAAAAAAATATTTTTAGCAATGGTATACGTAAGATATTTTTATATGATGTCTTTATGATGCTACAAAGTTTGGATAATTCAGCAAGAATTTCACATTACACGTATCGGTCTACCAAAAAGTTTATTTTGAAATTAATATATTTCTTTATGTATGCAAATAGCAAATCAAAATGTATTAATTGGAACGTTTATATGCATTTAAACAAGCAATAATTTTTTTTTGTAAAATTACAAGGATTTCGGTGATATAGTCATTATTTCATATTAAGCACTTGTGTGATTTGCCCGAATACAACTCGGGTAGGTATTTTGCTGACACAGTGA
>JAGVSQ010003828.1:0-20656 GCA_022683975.1 Rhyacophila evoluta
TTTCAATTTCCGAAAGTAGCTCGCATCCTTATTGAGTTTGGCGACCACTGATCTAAACCAACTACAGATCAAATCATATAACGAATACCGAAGTGACAAAATTTTGACTAATGAATATTTCTTGAACAAATATTCATACAGTATGTCATAATATTTTTCCCACTTGATTAACCCAAGAGTTTCGTTATAATAGGATTCGACTTCTATAATGAGAATAAAAGCTATTACAACAAACAAAACTCATCACCTTTTAAATAAATAAAATTTAATAAAATAATGATAATGTGATGGATTGTCTTATTGATTTGTATGACAACATTTTTTTTAATACTTACGAATTCCAGACTGAAATCTCAGGGATCCAGATAAAGGAACTATGGACCAGTGTCTCACGCAGTCCACCGTATTGTTTTGGATCCCAATTTAAGTATTCATCTTTCCACATCTGAAAAATAAATATGTTTAGTAAATTTGAACTTAGGTCTAGTATATCAGTGCTGCGCAACTGCTGTGCCGCGGCACACTAGTGTGGCAATAGACACAGACAATGCTGGGTGTGCCACGGCGCATTTCTGCATTATCAGAAAAACATTAGCTTACTTTTGTATTGTAGATTAAGCTATTCCAAATAATTAATGTTTCATAATTATATTTTTATAATGTATGACTTTGCTTCATCTGTCAGATATGTTTATTTATTTATATATTTGTTAGTATCATAAATTATTAAGAATATTTGTCACCATCATATTTGAATATATCACATTTTTAAACTTTCGTGAAAATAAAAATACATATTACTTTTCTAAACCGAAATCTTTCACATCTTTTTATTTATTATAAACATATAACTTAAGCTCAAAGCTATTTTTAATAACTAAAAATCATTATTTATTTTCAAATTAAAAGTGTATTTTTTAAATTTTATATGGCTGTGGAACTTGCTATCCAGACATTCGGTGCTGAGGGACTAGTGTGTGTATTTAACAACATTATTTGCATAACAAAATGGTAATTTACGAGAAAAACTCTTTTTAGGGAAAATACAATATTAATTGTTGAAATATTTATCGTTGATCATAATGTAAAGCCAAAAATAATATAAAGTGTATTGCTTAATTTGATAGTGACACTAATTATTATATGATAATATATATTACTTACAAGTAAAAACCATGCACCGATTTCAAAAGTGTCTATAGATGCTCTCTGAAAAATTGGAAAATAAAAGATATGAAACAAAATAAGTTCATTAAAATGTTATTGTCTAATTAATTCAGCCAAGTCATGCAATTCCCTGCCCTTGATTTTGAATATTTAATAAATTTATTTATTTCAGTATACTTTTACATAGAATAGAATTGCATACATACATCATATGAAGACTCTATAGTCCTCAGATTCATTTTCATAGTAACGTTGACACCTGTCGTGTGCACTTTGACTGGTCTTAGGTTTTTATTATAATTACAGAGTAACTTCTTGTGCAACTGTCTTTCAAAATTGTCCTGACTGTCCGGTTTACAATCCTCTGAAACTAATTCAACAAAATTGATATTATATTACATACATATGCTTACCATATCTTATATAAAGCATAAGTCTTTTACAATAGAATTCGATTTTAAGTTGTTTGACATTTATAAAAGTTTCATAAATGGTTTGTTGTACTCAAACTTGGAATCCGTTTTTCTTCTGTCTTGAAAATGTAAAAGAATTGAAACTGTTCTTAAATTATACAAGTCGTATATCAATCAAAAGATTTCATCAACATTATTTATCTCTTTATCTCTGCCAAGCCACTCATTATGCGGAGCATATGGCCACCATATGATGCCTTTACCATCTGCCGACTGCCATCACAAGATTCTTTGTCATCTGCTAGTCATCTCGCATCCTCACAAGGCATGCTGGCATCCCTTAATTCCGCCGAATATATTCTGTGTATAGTACCCGATGGTCTTCCAGGATGCCAGAATCCCACCAGTCTGAAAAAGAGACAGGCCTCCGGAGACATCCGTAGTATATGATTCAGTCAGTTCCAGTGTTGCTGCATAACTTTTAGTGTGGGGCGAGCCTGTCCTCTCCATCATCAACGAGTTCCTTACAAAGTCAAAGCACTTCACCCGAGTGAATATATGTATTTGTTCAATATTTGTAGGTATATTTTTATGGATTATAGTATGATCATCGGTTTGTTAATCGGTATCAAGCATTTAGAAATTAAAATGGTTTGGATATTGGAAAAATATGCTCAAAGCTAAAAATGTACAAAGATAAGTACATCTTATAAAGAAAGGAGTTTTGGAAGAAAGAAGAAATTTTATAATTGAATTTCCACAACTTACCGGCATGATTAAAAATTACAAACAATAATATAAACTGATAATACTTGATCATATTGTTTTCATATATTTTTTTAACTTATCGGAAGCAATACTGTCACACAACTAAATTCATTTTTTATAGACACCCCTAGAAATCAGATTCATAATACGCCCAGTAATTTGACACTTCTTTGTCTCTCATGAATTATTATGAAAAAAATCAAGAGATTACCCTAAATAAACAATACCTGCTCTATTCAAAATTATCAAATATATGATATACATAGATTATTAGTTCAAAAAACTATTCATAGAGGAGAATACAGTAATTGGTCGATTTAGTGAACTATTTTGTCTGCCAGTCTATTTTTTAATGAAATATGTTTTGTGTTGCAAATAAACAAGAAACAAACGGTATTTGCTATATCCTATCAGTCAGAAATACATGTATAAGAACTTTTCGTCTACAGCCAATGGCTTATTTTTATTATATTGTGTATTGACAATAGTGATTAACAAAAAGTGAATACAAATGGCTTAAGATATCTTTAGTAATAATTAGTTTGTATGAAATCTAAGGAGTTGAAAATATTCGTTTGCCTGTGAAAAGTGGGGTGTAATTTTATTAATATAAAACTTTTCACTTCATTATCTTTAATGAAATTCATTTTCTTATTACGTGAACTAATTTTTTCTTCTCTAGATATATTGTTCACCTCTCTTTCTGTTTCTTTTTCATGTATATATTATGATAGTACCCAAATAAATATGAAAATAAAGAATAAATAAAATTAAAAGGATGCATCTTATTAATGCAATGTATAACAAGAATAATGAGTCTAACAATAAACAGAATTAAAATTTATGGAACACCGATATTTTAAAACAATTTCTCTATTTCTTTGTTCTTATATTTCATTGATTGTGTTTCCGGTAGATACATTGAATAAAACAACATTGTTTGTGTGTTTTCATTTGTAATTTGCATTTGTATATTTAATATTTATTTACCAGGGAAGAAGTTTTTGAAAACGCTTTTTATTTATCTTTGGTAACAAAACAAACAATAAGAAACTGAAAGATCAGTTTATTTATTCATATCCCCCCTTCTCCTGGTTTGTCTGATTCTTTTTATTTGTAATAATTGTTACAAAGTTTTAACAGAAGTTTTACAGTACGGTTCTAGGGTACTGAAATAGATAGTTTATTTTTTTAAATGCAAAAGATCTATGTGCATATTTACATCAGGCTGAAGAAATATCTGTCAGAGGAAGATCAGGGCTATCTTATTTGAACACTTGGATCAGGAATGTCATCTCATAATTAATTCACCTTTTCAGTAATTTTTGTGTAGAGGATGTTAGATTTCCAAAATAAAATATAGTTTGATTAGTTTTGTTACTTTTTATTTATTTACAAAATAGTATTCAATTTATCGCATATATAAATGTAGAGAGCAAAATTGCATATGACAATAAAATGACGATCATAAATATTCGATTAATGATGTAAGCAAATCGTACCCAAATTACATTTGGGGAAGTGTCAATTTTCTCTGCTGGTAAAGTTTCATCATTTTCCACCATTGTTGAATATGTTGAATATACTGTTGCCTGTAATATAAAATTATATGAATTAATAAAATCATCACGGCAGTATATAATTATAATATATATCAATACAGTGCTGTCACCTCAAATCGGTGACAGCAATAATTTACATGAATGGATGATTTTATCTGTGACTCCAAGATAATTGATTATTCACCAAGTATTCATTGCGCAGTTATGTTCAGAAATGTTTACTTCATGCGTTTAAAAAAAGGTTGATTGATTGTGTCAATAGTTTATTAAAAAATATATGACATCACGAGTCTAAAACACCAGTTGCAGATAATCTAATTTTAAGACCTAGAGGAGTAAAGATTTTTTGTCAGGATAGAGAGTTTCAATTAAAGAAGTTCTATGATGATAAGTTTGTTCGAGATTAACACGAAACATAAATCAAATAAAATTAAAAAACATCTTCTTCTTCATAGTAGATTATTAAATTTTCAAAAACTTCATTGTCACATTATGAATATGATTACATTTGGAGGTGTTTATGGATAACCTGCAATTGGAAATTTTGTACATGGAAACGATTGGTTAATTTGTGTTATTGGATTGTTTAGTTCACAATAATATATGTGATGAGATAAAAAAGAGAATCGTAAATATTGCTTATGAACATCTAGTTCTTATGAATATCATATAAACAAATGAACATCATATTCTTGGAACAACAAACAATGGAATTTGACACAGCCAATCAGATTAATTTTAATTAATTTTAATTTTCAAAAAGAGTAATTTCTTTTAAACCAGTAACTATCTTTAAGCATCAGAGAAGACAGACTACAGCTTTAACAGTTGGTTGGAAAAGAAAGGAATGCGAGTTCTTGGTATCAGAAATTGGTGCAAGAAAGCAGAAAATAGGTAAGCTATCAGGTATTTATATAAGCCAAGATGCACTACAAGGTGTGCTGATCAGTTTGCTTGAGTTGAATAGAAACTGAAGAAAAAGAAGAAGATCATTATGGATTATTACTTACAGGTTTTAGTCCAGGAAACATAATCACCCTTCCAATTCTGCTGTCCATTAGATTTATGAAAGAATCAATCCACTTTGGTACTGCTTGAGTTTTTTTCATCAGATTTCGTGTAAATACATCAAACATCAACATTACCAAAGACAAGATACAAGAATCGCGGAAGTATGCAGCTGTAAATGAAAATATGAAAATGGATTTTCCTCTGAACCGTGAAATCATTATTCAAATGTATTTGACTGTACTACAGTTATCTGACATTTTATGCTAACTATTTGCTCAATCTATTGAGGAGTCATATTCTACTAGGGACTGCGAAACAAAATCCTCATAAATATAGTTTCGAATTTCGAGGATTCCATGGCTAATTCCGAATTATAAACTAGAAGGCTAGAGTATGTAAAGTTGAAGAATAAAAATTCATTTAAAAAATCATATATTTTTACTTATTGAGATAATTTTTGAAACAAAAAATGTTCAGAACATATTACATTAAGTTTTCTGCATAAATAAAAATTAAGGAACGTTGATTGAGTATATTGCAAGAAACAAAGCAAACCATTCATATTTGTGTTGACTGCATGATGGACTATAACTAATTAAGAATATTACATACAGTTCAAACATCAATGAGTTCTCGCTTATCTGAACATTTCAAATTGCTCTGGTTCATAAATTATTTTTACAATTATAAAAATGTTTCTTATGGTCTTTACAGCAAAAATCCAATTGTCTTAACTACACAAAGTACATTCTTCTGTAAACTTTTCTGGAGTAATAAATATATTCTTACAAATGCTATTTTAAAACATAAATATGATGACTAATAAAAAAACCAACTCAAAAAATCATACTTTTATATAACTGACTTTCGGCTTTAACGGACACCACCTCATCCGCATTATACCATTATATGGAAGATCTACTGCTGGATACAGCTATAATTGTACGTCTGCTTTATGCTCCACTTACATTTTTATTGCCTATACTGACTTATTTCTAAAATAATGTCAATTATTTTCCATAAACTTATCATATAATATATTTTAATAAAAAAAACATTTGCGCTGAAAAATTAAAAAGAAATCAAACTAAAAACAATAAAATATTTGTAACAATCATGATGCTGTTCCCTGTTGAATGGAAAATTCAAGTTAATAGAAAAGGATAAACTGTATATTTTGAAGTAGGTTTTGGCAATGCAGCATTTTGATTTCATGACTCAGTCAGTGCCAGATCGCAATACAACAGAGATTCCATCCACAGAAACAGGAAAATCCATTGAAAAATGATACATTAAGATTCCACTATATTCCATATCCTTACTCTATGGCTTATTCACTTTTTATCACTAAGATTTATGGTAATTTAAAAACATTTGTGTAAAACTGGTTATCTTCTAGCCATATTAAAATTACCTGCACTTGGGAGCTCATCGTCAGATACAGGTATTATAAACATCACAGCATGGATGTATTTAAAATGATAGAAAATATTGAATAAGTTGAACAGTGTTCGTTTCAGTGTTGCCACTTCAACAAATACGGATGAAATTGCCACAGCCACTGTGCCTGAAAAAATAATCAATTAATGGAATATAATATTATCAGATTATACTGGTATAGAAACTGTAAAGCAGAAATATATTTACAGTGCGAAACAGGGATGTAAATAGCATATGGCCAATATGGCCTCGGCCATAGGTGTCTAGTTTCAGAAAAGCATGAAAGTTTTTTTATGAGATTAAATTACCTAATTACCTATACCTATATATATGCAATTAAGTTGTTTTTAAGGTCTTTAAGCCCGCAAAGTGAGACAAGTAAGTGATTAATAATTAAAAATCCAAATATGATACTGTAGTGATATTTCATAGTACTTCTGAGAGTTTCCATAGGGAGCAGTTGTGCTAGATCATTAGTTTATAAATATCATAGAATAGTGGGATCTATACGCATGTACTTATAAAAGGTACATTTTTGTTGACTCGCCATAGGCGCTTTAATTGCTACTTACGCCTTTGGTGTGAAGATGTCCATTGCAGAAATTAACTAAATTTATGGACCATATATGAAGACATAATTGACCATCCAGCCTTACATTTTGGATTTTCAAAAATCTAACAACTGTGAAAATTGAACTTGCAACCTTTGGTACTGCTTACCTCTCATCCACTGGAGAGGAAATTTTCATTTTCACCGAGTAAAATGTGTTGTTAACATTAGAGCAATTTTATGGATCCATGATCCGTATTTTACTTGACAGGGTTTTGGTGTAACTTGGACTGAAAGTCCACATTTTTTCTATACCATTTTTGTTCCCGAGGGGAAGCATATGGATCTCCGCAACGTAAAGACGTCTTGACAGATTATTTTTCACGTTTGTTAGACAATTGCTCAACTCAATGGGCATCCAGTCCTGCATTTTTAGATTTATTAGATTCAACTGAAACTGCATTCCCCGGATTGCTAGGCATTAACGCTACCAAGTCTGCTACCTTTAGACTTAAGTTGACGAAATATAAGTCAAGAACTTAATCAATTCAATTAACAGCCGCGTTCGTATTTTATTTGATAACTGGATGTTACTTACCATAGAAGGGGAACAAAAGATACTCGTGACCGAAACCAGATTGACGTTGAATAACAAATTGGATATCAAAAGTTGGTTCAGACATTCTCATGCCATGCGGTATATATTCAGCCGACTCTAAGTGCCAATTTTTATTTGGCAGAGGTCTGTTTATGAGTATCTGAAAATGGAAACTTGTTTTTAATCACAATATAAAGCACTAATTCAGAAACTTCATTCAAAGAAAATACATTCAATTCTCTTTGAGCACGGTTTTGAAATAACACAATCAAAAAAAATAAAATAATTATAGACTGGTTTTTTACTTTTAACACGGCTTAAAAATCTCGCTTGATCAAGTATCAACATTTCAACATTCAACTCATATTATAAGCTGGAATGCCACAGATGAACTGGAAAAAGATTGTACACTTTCAATCATTCAAGTATGGGAAAAAATTGCTATAATGAAATATTGTTAGATACAAACAACACAAAAAAAACTACAGTTAACAAGCATGTTTATAACTGTCTAGTAGTGATTCCAAATGACTCTATGTTAAATAGATTTTACGACAATTTCTTAAAGTATAATCATTATACCTTGAGAAATTGTCATAAAATCTATTTAACAGAGAGACTCAAACATTAAAACTCGATTATTTCAAAACTCACTTTTTCCCTTTAACGTCTTTTCCAGTAATACGACGATATATTCTTATTTGGAAAAGTAATTTTGTGAAGAGATCATCACAAGCCATATGATGCTGCAAACTTTTTAGGAGTAATGAATTTTACCTTGCAGCAACCAGGTAGCATGGCTTAATGAATAATCCGACTGCTGGTTTAACCAGCTTGAGTAATTTTTCTCGTTCTATACATATTATTTTTAAGCAGCTCTTGAAATCCTACCTCGGAGTTGTTCATGTGCAAACTAAGATGCTCTCTGGGATAGAGGAGTGTTCCAAAGCTAACTTTACAATTGGTGACGTCGTAAGGCCACTTGGTGACATCTTTCATACAAATAGCTTCGTACACGAATTCATCTGCACAGTGGACAGAGCCAGAAGATTGTACCACGCAGGGCTTATTAAAGTCTGCCACTTGTGTTAACTCTCTGCAATTGAGACAATACATTAATGTAAATAAATTAATAAAAAAATAAATCTCTTTATAATTACGATGTATACAACATAATACATTTTGTATCAAAATGCTATAAGCTGCAAATATTAATTTAGTTCTTATCTTATCAGAGAATCTGTAAAATTTCCTTGCAAGACTTCTATCTCATCGATTGTATTTTTTTTTAAATAACTTATTAAATTAATATTTAATGGGTTAAAAAATACCAGTTTTTGTCTTCATGCACTTCAAGGTTGTGTCTATTTAAAATTTTGATTTAAGCCCAAAATCATCAAACAACCTTATTTGTGCCTTGTGTAAGATTTTTGTTCTTTTTTGGTTTCGTTCATTTGCTTTTTTCAGTTGATGTATATCATAATATAATTAGACATCTTGATGAGAAACAATCAGACTTTGAAAAATATAATAGTAGCCTAAACTCAAAGCCGGCTCAAGGTGCCGGCAACACAGACAATTAACCAAGGCCGCCAGATGCTTAGGCTTAAAATATTGTCTAAATTTATGGACATCAAGAGCATAGCGAAATAATTTCATACAAAATAGTAAAATCAATTTTTCAAGTAATTCGATAATTATGTAGAATTGATCATATTAATAACTGATTTGGTTGTGACACCATTACCAAAGATGTTGTACCAAAAATTTTACGAAAACTTAAAAATTTATAAAGTACAAAATATTGCCGTCATTATTTTTTTATTATTTTTTTTAGATATAAGTTTCGCTTGACTAGACAGTTCTGAATAATTGGTATGATTAAAAATGAACCTGTCTACCAGACAGTATAAAAATGTAACATTATAATTGAATGTAATCATATTTTAGAATTAAATATAAAAACATAAAAAATACGAGGATTAAGTTTCATAATATAGTATATGATCGACTCATACTTACGAATTCAAGACAGAGAATGGTGGATTCCATATTTCGGAACTTGAAATGGGTAGTTCTTTTAAACCATCGTTATCTTTAGGTTCCCATATCAAGAATTCATCGCTCCAAGTCTAAAATAACATACAATTCACTAAAAATTATTTAAATTTGTAAACTTCCATACGAATTGCTGTTAGAAACTCAGTTTTAAATATTTTAATATTTATAACTACCATGCAAGTACAAAAAATTAAAACCTCCCGTAATATTCGAGTATTTCAATTAAACTACCTATCATCGAGTTATTATATCATTGCATATCATCATTTTGGCATGCAATATCGCTTTAGTGACAATACAAATTGTGCAGAAAAAAGAAAAAGTGTGATATTTTTTATATTTGTTAATGAAATATAACTTATCACTTGCCTTGTTGTGCATTTAGCTACGGTGATGGCTCCCGAGTGCCCAGTAAAAACAATATTTTTAAATTTAAATTATGTAAAATCTGTTAGATTAATTATTGTGATTGACTGTAAAAATCATTTATCATGTACAAAAAGTCAAATAATATAAAATTAATGCAAAAAATGCAAAAATAAAAAAGATACAGAAGATACGACATGTCCAGATGCTTATCCGCTTTGAATACTCTCCCTCTTCCTCTCTAAGACGTATGACACCATTCATGAGTGATGGAAGCTGCCGTCACACACATACCAAAGTAATTCGATGCACACACTTACATTCTGGTCCTAGATTTAATCCGAAATAATTATTTCTGTTGATTTTGATCAATATTTTTATTATTTCAATGACATCATTGAAATCATAGGGGTTTTAAAGTGCATAAGTATGCACTTGCAATCGGAATATTTGGAGAAATAAAATAAATTTTAAGTACTGGTTACTTACTATGCATCGCAGGGCAGTAAGAGTTAAAAAAATAATTCATATTGCCTATAAAAACAGACATACAATTCAATATCATAATATATGGAGAAGAAGACATAATCTTAAGCTCTGTGGTTATATAGGAAGGTCACATGTACCTTTCGGTGGGATGAAAACTAGTAAAGAAAGTGATGCCCAATAATTCGGTAGGGAGTTTAGGATGAGACAAATTTGCTACTGGATTAGAATCCAGTCAATTAGAAATTAGAAAATTGGACCCGATGAATAGAAACAAATGAACGAGTTTCCACATGAATGATGATTATTGTATCGATGTGCTTAAATTAAGAGAATTTTACTGTATCACAATGATATAACAAAGATAAGTGTACTTTTGAAGCGTATCGTCATTTAAAATTTAAAAATTATAACGAAAATGTAATACTTTACCAATACCAAAGCCACTGAAAAATGAATTTTATGGTTGTGATTCATCTGAAAGAAAAAATGTTGTTGGAATTATTGCAGGAATATTGTTATAAAATATTGTACACCGATTTACACTCAATGTAGAGAGGAATTGACTATCCAGACCTTTCCTCTCCATCATCATTATCACGTATAATTCAGGCTATCTAGAGTGCACTGCACCACTAAATGAAATTATATTTAACAAAAATTTATTTAAGCAATAGTAGTTTTTTCTGCAAATTTATTTCTCCAAATAATTTATTGGATCTATTGAAATGTAAATGTTTTCAAGTCGGTTTTATTAAATGTATAGAATATTGCAAAATAAATTAGTTACCCACCTCATAAGTGTTTTGGAGATTCAGTATCGTCATTTGCATAGTAACATTGACAGTTGTGGTATAATTCTTCACAGGTCTCAAATCACTATTGTAATTACACAAAAGTTTCCTAACTAAAATTTTCTCAGTAGAGACAGGCTTCGCCTTCACCTCGCATTCCTGTGAAACTGAAAATCAAAACATTGCTAATAATAATTAGTTTGTCAAATTATTGGCAAAAAAATTTACATAACCTTGGAATGTTTTACCATTTTCAAAAGAATAACATGTGACTATTTTGAGAAACCACTATTGTAACATATTTATGTTTCTTCTTCCTAATCCACTTCCAATTATTCCACCTATAACGGCCCATAATATGTAGACAAGGCTCTATATAAATGGTATGGTTTGATTAGAAATTATCCTTACTCTAATACATAAAACTGCTCTTTTGAATTTTGAAGAATACCACATGTGGCTTTAGGGCACCATATATGCTTGTATTGTGAATGTGGAGATGTTATGGATATTGGAAGGGAAATCCACGTCCATTCCGTTTTTTTTAATAAAATAGCATTTTATCTTAAATCTTAAAAAAATTAAATAATTCAAACTAAATCCATCAATAGATGTGATGCAGAACCCTGTTAACTATAAATTCCATGTTTTGAGAAATATGTCAAAATTTTATTCTTATATCTAGGTTTTTGAATGTTTTTGGATACTCTGAAAGAACGGTTGTGAATTAGATTAAATTAAATTAAATGTGATTTTCTCGTGTCAGTGACTATATCATGTACTGATAATTTTGTTCTTGAAAATAATTGTGTCAAAATAACCCAAAAAGATGTGAGTTTTATATTAGTTATTAAAATATTGATCAAAAATTTTCTATTTACCGGCATACTGTAGGACGATGACAAAAATCAAAGTGATATAAAAACTAGAAGACATAGTCATGGTGTAAAATTTAAAACGATATCAGCACCTTAAACTATTATGCAATAATGAGTGAATAGAATGAACAGTTGAGTGTATTGTTAGATATAATTATAGTGTACTTCGTTAGCAACACGATAGTTTACTTTGTGAAACTGACATGGCATATTGTGTATAGAGTTTGTTTAAATGTGGTACCGTTCCAAAAGATGGTTAAAATACTAAACCTTTCTAGATCTAAATACTGAAAAAAAAAAAATTTTAACACGGTGACTGCCAACTACGAGATATCTCATAGGTAGTTTACTTGCCTAGGAAGCCTACTACGGGTTATCTCGTAAGATAAAAATGTAAATATGAATAGATGGCCTCAGGAAAGAAAAAAATAAATCAGACTTGACTTAAATGACCAGAAAATATAATTATACAAAGTTTATTCAAAAAGAAAAAGTTTATACAAGGAAATAAATTTTTATGCTTTGCGATAATTTTCAAAAGAATCTTCCACCCAAAGTGCTGGCTTCTCTTGGCAGTTGAACAGAAATAACATATTTCTAGAAAAAAAACATTTTTTAAGCTTTTTGAATATTACTATGTACTATTATCAAAGTTTTTGATAATATAACATGATTAAATCAAATTGGCTTTTTAGACCGGAATCTTGAAAAAATCCGTGGCAGTAAATGTGTTAAATCACAGTCGAAGGTTATTTGAAAGAAAATCTTTTAAGGTGCGGCATTTCGAAGACTCACATCATACTCGGAAAATCTACGACGCGGTCATAAATGCAGATTAAACGAGGTTATAAGATAACTTTGAAAGATACTTTTTATTTCTTAATAAACTCAACAAATACTCACATAGAGGCGTAAATTTCCCAAAGTGAACGATTCAGTCAGAGTAAAGAGCTATAGAGGTAAACCAATATTATATTGTACGCCCAGTAATTCAATATTTTATGTATTATATATACAGAAATCGCTTCTCACAGATAAATGTTTCAACATAGGTTTGTAGAGATCGTGTATGTTCATATAATTTTACAATTGTATCCTATTTTCCTTTATGATTTCGTGACAATTGACTATCAATTTACTGGGATATATGTTGAAAAGATTCCGCTGCTGTATCAATTTTCCTGCTAATCTAAAACATGAAAATGTTGATGGGAAATTAATAATTATGATTTCTTTATAATTGGTGACTTAATAACTGTGAATAATTAATTTTGGCATCCTAGGAGCCATCTACATGATATATTAAACAGGAAAATGAAATGCTGTCATAACCTGAGAGGATACAAAAATACTGTCTAACCCTATATCTCCATTTAGAAAGTAGATATAGAAGAAGAAAAACTCATTGCATATGTTGACATTTTTTTATAAGAATCTGCTAATTTACTTTAAATTCTTCTGATATATCCATCTATTATAGCCTCATTTTTATTCTTACTGGTAGATAATGAGTGACCAGTACTTATATTTTATTTCTCCAAATTTACACATTACAAGGTCTTCATACTTTATGCACTCCTCATAAAAACCACTATGATTTTAATGATGTCATTACGAAATAAAAATATTGATCAATACCCACAGAAATAATTATTTTGTATCAAATTAAGGTGTTATGTGTGCAATGGTAGCGTTTATCATTCACATGAATGATGTCATGCCTCTCAGAAGGGAAGAGAGGGAGTATTAAAAGCTGTTGGATCAGTCTGTAAAAGATATCCGCCTGGACATGAGTCTTTTTTATTTTTTCATTTCTGGCACTAATTTTATATTATTTGACTTTTAAAACATAACAAAATGATTTTTACTGTCAATTACAATAATTAATCTAGTAGATTTTGCATAATTTGAATTTAAAATACAATTATTTCAGTGGCTAACACCAAGAGTGTTAATTAAGATTTTGTTTAACCTTGCAGTAGTCATATACCCCTTGTTGACAAAGTGTTGTATCTTCGCCCCATTCAATTTAAAATGCATATAAAATAAAAGAATATTAAATAACAATGACATATTTTTCAATATTCATATATTTTGCAGAGTAGTGTAGTTAAAATTCAAAGCACTTCAACAATTATTATTATAATCACTAAATGTTTTCTTATGTTTGGCACGTTATCTTTCTCATAATAAAGTTCATTGCAATGAAAATATTTATGTCGCACAGGATACACGGTAAGTTTTGAAGTTTTTTTTGTAGGCTGGATATCGTCTTTGCGCCTTCGAAACCGTCTATGTGCATATCACTCAGGAGAAAACAATATCTAGTATATGAGGTATTTAGACGTTTTGTATACAGGGTGATGCTTTGATGTAAGCAATATGCACATAGCTGGTTTTGAAGGCACAACTAAGCCAGGTTCAGATACGTGTATTGTAATGCTAATTTGTCATTTAGACATAGTTACAAACCTAATTATGTAATTCTCGTAGTAATGCATCTGGATCGTATGCCATCCATAGAATTTGCACTACATTATATGCATCTGAACCCAGTATTATAATCCTCCTACTGTACTCAAATTTCATCTACGCGATGTATCTAATACTGTTTTATCAGAACTTACCTTGTTAATTTCATTGTCCAAACAATCTTAAAGGCATTTAATGAGGAAAAGATTTAGTAAAGCAAACTAGTCTCTTCGATTTTACTTCGTCCTGGACAAGATTCAAAAGATATTTCTATATTCACGAAAATTGCCACAGCAACATGAAAATCATCTTAACTTATATAATAATCTTAATCTGATGATTTTTGAAAATCCTTGTATTATTTAGTTGTGGGATTCCAATCTGCAACCTCTGGCACTGAAGCATTCACCACTAGTCTAGTGGGAGGACAAAAGATGTGTATACATAACACAACATCTTAGTAATATGATGCAGATCAGAGCTCATCAGATAAAAATGTTAGAAATGGTGTAAAAACAATATAAGGAAGAGAAATAAACTCATGGACTGTTGTAACATTCATTTACTGTCAGAATACTTATTATACACTGCTTAGTTCACTTTATTCAAGTCACACGTGAGAATAATTTAGTGATCTAAGCATCTTATATTTATCAATGTCATTTTTACAATGTTCAACTAAATGTGAACGGTTTTAGGTTATGAATAATATATCAATAAACAAACAAAATATGAAAAGCTGACGCATATTAAAAATATTCGATTCATAATTAGCGCAATGCGACTCCATTCTCTCGCAGCCAATGTTTTGCTATTTTTTTTCGAAATGTTTTCAGCATTTTCTGCTATTGTCAAAGCCACCAGCGCCACCTGAAAAAGAAACCAGAAAAATTCTCAATCTTCTTTTAAAATAATTAGGAAAGTGATATCACATTTCACAGATAAATATAGATGATTTTTTGGAAATATGAAAAGTAGTTTGATTAAAGGATTTGACTATCAAAATATTATAGTTTTATAATTAACCAGGGAACTTTTTCATTATAATTTCATTATAACTTTATATAACATTATTTAGATGTCACTGCTAAATCAAACACTAAATTGGCAATAATCAAACTTATGCAATTAATTTGATTTATTGTGGTTATATGGTCGAGTTATTTCAGATTTTATTACAATATATAATATTAATAAGAGAAGGATAAAAGTGAATAATGTATGTAGAGGTAGACAAAAAACTTCAATTGTGAAATTTAAAAAAAAATTCTTGGTCAAATTTAAATATGGAATTATCATAATTTTATAAGTGTGAAATGGAGTATTTAGTGTAAATTTTGAGAGATTTAATTTTTTGAAATAATGTTTAGTGAATGACATTTTTTCATTGTTTTTGTGGGACATTTTTCAAATCATAATATGATGATGGTTGTAGTAGAGGTGAGCAGGGGAGGATTCGGAGGAGGTCTATTTTAGCCTCTTGGGCCGGTGAAGTAAAATAATAAAAAAAACTTTCAGATTAAGTCAGTACCCAAGTATAATTTCTGTAAATTGTTATTATATTATGAAACGTTTTTTGTCTTTGAAATTCATCGCGTGTTGAAGACATGATATATTTGAATAAAATGATATATAGTCAAAATACCACTTAGGTATAATAATTACACAATACTTGTTGCGTCACTCAATGTTCAATTGTTGTTGTTATTTTTTTTTTTTGTATTTTCACACTAGATGGCAGTATTTATACAGTTTTGTATAAATTGACAAATTTTGTCATTCCTCCTTAATATTTTTATACTGTATGTTTTATATGTCGAAAGGTGTAACAGGTAAAGGTGGATACTCACCATGTCATTTTCATGGAACATTAAGATTTTCCCAAGCTTGTGATCCATTATTGTGTCAGTAATATTTTGTAGCCACAACGGAATTGGCATGGATTTTTTGGATATAATATTCACAATCACATTATGGATTAAAATGATTAGTGCCAAAAAGAAAGAATTGCGGATATATCGAACTGTAAAAAGAATAACGTGATGTAATAAAAAATAGATCAATTAGAACATTCCCTTGAAGTTAGTTAATAAATTAAGAAAGATACCATTAATGATTCATAAGAACAAGAATAATAATTGAATAATAAATGTACCTGTGCCTGGAACGACGGATTCATCAGGGGGCAGAATATGTAAATAGATCCATGCAAATTCTATGTGCATGTGTATATTGATGATAGTAACAAAGATACGTTCTAGAGACTTAATGTCAAAAGATAATGATGACAAACCCATAATGATCATACCTGCAAAAAGACAAAAACAGCGCAGTAGAACATAGATTTAAACTTCACACTACCGAGATCAATATCCTGAAAGATTAAATTAAACAATTACTATGCAGATTAACACTCGCCTTACTGTCCCTTTAGCTACAGTGATGGCTCCCGAGTGTCCAGTAACAACAATATTTTTTAATTCAAATTATGCGAAATCTGCTAAATCAATTGTTATAATTGGCTATAAAAATCATTTCAACATGTATTAAAAACAAATAATATAGAATTAGTTCAAAAAATGCAAAAATTAAAGAGAAACAAAAGAGACGACATGCCCAGATGCCCTTTACTGACTGACTTAACCACTTTGAATAAACTCTCTCCTCCCCTCTGAGACATATGACATCATTCATGTGAATGATGGACGCTACTGTTACATGCCAGTCTTAGATTTAATATGAAATGATTATTTCCGTTAATATTGATCTATATTTTTATTTTATAATAACATCTTTGTAATTATATGGGTTTTTTTGAGGGTTGCATAAAGTATGAAGACCTTGCAATCGATATATTTGGAGAAAAACCTAACTGTATATGATTTTCATAGTATTTTTTTATTTGTACATCGCTGAATAATATCTGGAAAGTGAAAGAATTATGAAAAACCATAATACTAATAGTGTCGGGTCTCTTATTATAATATAAAATTTACAACACGCTCACTCTACAAAGAAGTTTTATTACTTACATATTTTATTATTTACATAATAAATACCCACCAATAATTGTCGTCATAAATGAAATTGTTATCATTCTTCCATTGCGCTCTATGGTGAATAATACTTGAATATTTGGAAAATCTGCAAACTTCAGGATGGAGTTTTTTTCTGCCATAGTGGCTGACGTTAGTGTCCAATGCATGCCCAATGTAGGATCAAAGATATCAACCTGGAAAAAATAATTATTTATATAACATGAGTTATTTAAGGATTGTGCTTTGGAAAGTTATGGTAAATCATTTACTCTTTTAACTGTGTCTATTCCGAAAATTGAGCATATGGATCTCCATAATGTGAATCTTGTCAGATTGATTTTGGTCAAGAATCGATTGTATCCAGTCTTTCGACACATTTAAAAAAAATACCGATGGTACCAAATCTTATCGGGTTGAAGTAGAGGAAAGTAGAATTAATCTCACCGGAGAAATATATTTCACATGTATCAGCCAGCTCTAAAGTTGCCTTATTACTTTTTATGTAATGAAGAATTATTATGCATAGTTTGTACATTAATCTCTGAGTTTTTGATAAAGTCAAACTGTCTTACCTCCAGTACTTTGAAATTCAGTAGATGTTCATGATGATATCATAGCTATATAGCTAAATTATAGCTTTACTTTAAATCAAATAGAATGATGAATAACACTTTACCCGTGAGCTGTTCATATGATAATTGAGATACGAATGCTTGCCCTTCCAACTGCCAATGGACACCATACACTTGTGACCATCATTTGGCCACTGTTCATAACTGTCTGTGCATAAGCTGTTAAATGTAAACATGTTGATGCAATGGACGTGACCGGAAGGTAAAACAATACACGGCCTCTTGTGTTCATGTGTATCATGTTTAATTCTGAAATTCAATTTTATCTGTTTTTATTATTCAATGTACAATAAATTGTAGCAACATACAAGTATTTCTAAATGCAACACTATCCTGCCGGTAGTCATGCCAACGCAGAGAGCGACGGCGATGTTTAACAAAATTACCTTGGATATTGATATCTTCAACTTATGTGAGAGTGAGTTTAGATGGATGCTATCGCATACATTATTAGAATAGGATCTGTCTAACTTACTTGGTGGACACTAACTCCTTCCTTTGGTATTTTTTTAAAAATTTGTATTTTATTTGATCTTTTTTTAATATGTTTAAAAATACTTGTACAAATATTATTGTTATTATCATATTTATGTTGTGTTGTAAGTGTATTAAGCTGATAATTTGTAATAGTAAAATATGTGGAAAATAAATAAATAAGTACATCAATCGCTTGATCTGCAAACTAGGCAACTCCATTCCGACATATCACAATAAGCTTATACTGTCATCACTCTGAACCATTGTTATTGCACATGATTACGAAACTACGTCATTTATATACCCATTATTTTGGCAATCTGACTTCATATATCTTCATAAAAAATGAAAAACAAAAAAACCTTTTTTTATGTTCCCAATTATGTTTTTGTTGCTGTTTAATTATTTTATAAACGTTAAAATAAGTCTATGAAATTTTTTTTTTTTAAATCCCTACTTTTAAAAAAAATTTAAAACCAAAAAAATACTTAAAGAACCTGTATTTTTAGGGTATTTCTAGTCTACATATAGAAAATTCAAAAGGTCAATATAATCTTCTTCTGTTACATGACAGGTAAAATAAGGATCAATGATTAAAATCTTTTTTTATGAGAGCTGTCATCTGAATTATCCGTGTATATCTTCTTTACTGATATGAATTTGAAGGATAGTAACCATGACGATGGCATTGAATATTACTTACGAGCTAATTGTGGTTAAAGGTGGCATCCAAATCTTTGAGCTACCAAATAGCATACTGTCTATTCCTTCATAGTCATCAGGATTCCATGTCAGAAATTCATCCTTCCATACCTGTTTTATCATAATTAATAAATGTAATAAATTGTTTATTAACCTTCATCGTGAGGATGGTGTTTGTATTTTGGTTAGTTTTTCAATTATTATCTTGAAGGAGGATGAGTAAGTAACTCTGGCACTCATTTCACTAATATCTGACTAAAACTACTTCATCTCCAATTTCAGGCATTTATTTTTGAATCTCGAAAATATTGAGTCCTCTTTTAGTACTTCTCTCTCCTTTAAGGTCCCCTCAATTTCATGCTATACGATTTCCACTGTATACTTAAA
Source organism: Rhyacophila evoluta (assembly GCA_022683975.1). NCBI lineage: Eukaryota > Metazoa > Arthropoda > Insecta > Trichoptera > Rhyacophilidae > Rhyacophila > Rhyacophila evoluta. The sequence goes on from JAGVSQ010003828.1 coordinate 19,803, forward strand.
TTATCGTTTGGGCCTTTTCCTTGTAATAACCGCAACCCATGATTTAATATACATGACTACCAAGTTTGACTGTAATAAGTTTGTATAGTTACCATAAGAAGGCCTGCACTCATTAAAACATTATCAACTCCGCGTCTCTGAAAGGAAATTTATAAAAAAATAAGTTTCAACATCACTTACACTTAGTCAAGTGGAACAGGCATAATATTTTATTCTGCACGAAACAATCCCAAATTATTATTTCATTGATATTACCATATTATATTTCAACTTCATGTCAATATTAAGTATCTTACAGCACAATCCATTGATTTTTATATTTGCTAAAAACTTCATCTTAATTCTTAAAGTCTTAATTTCAGAATGACAATTTATTTTTATGATGTAATGACAATTTCCCTTCATCATTTTGATGATGTTAATAGGCAAACAGTAAATTCTCAAAATTAAAACAGTTTGTTTTCTGATTTAAAAAGAATATCTAGAATAAGAAACATAGAGAGAGGACATGATTTTAAAAAAATACCACAAATTAATCAAAAAAAAATTAATGGATTATTATATATTACGGTGACTGAAAGTTAGGCGTGTATACTTTAGTCAGTTGTTGCGAGTTTGATACCAAGGCTGCTAAGGATTTTAAAAATCCAAAAATGCTTGATTGGATACCAAATGGATTGAAAAATTAGTTTCTAACAATCAATCTGTCAATTTGTCTTAACATTGATTATATCCATATGCTTCACATTCGGAAAGGATATGGTAAAAAAAAATTGTAGATCCATATACTCCACGTTGGGAGCAAACATGGTATAAAAAAAAAAAAAAAACGGAAGCAGTGTGGATGTGTGGAC
>JAGVSQ010003829.1:0-20652 GCA_022683975.1 Rhyacophila evoluta
ATTTTTATAACCAACAATAATTAATCTAACAAACTTGACATAATTTGAATTTAAAAGATAATTTTTTAATGGACACTCACGAGCCAGCACCATATCTTTTGGAACAGTAAAGTGAGAGTTAATGATGTATACAAATATATTTTTTAATCAAAAACTGTTTTACTAAGATTACTCTGTAATTAAGCATATAGTGCAAGATTGGGCACAGTTTTTGATACACGTGGAGTTCACAAAGTGTAAATTTTATCAAATTGACAAAAAATCAAGGGAAATATTGAATAGAATTCATAAAATTGATAATCAAATGCAACCTAGTCTCAAAAAACTTATTTATTTGGTAATTATTTTGAGAGGCATGTCGTAAAAGGGGATTTATCAGTAGGACATCGAAAAATGATACAAAACAATCACAATTTTCTTTATACACGTTTCATATTTATTTTCATCATCTTTAATTAACTATCAAATACACAATAAAATACACAATAACATACACACATATGAGAGACTTTGTGAAAGGTATTATTTATGATTATGTATTTGTAATAATACTATTATAATTTTTATTGAATATTTTTATATCAATGATACAAATATTATGATAGATTAGATTCAAGTTTCATTTATATAAATAGTACAAGCTCATGATCCCATTTTTATAAGAAGTCACATTTCGATACAAGAATACAAATTATTTCATTCAGAGACGCAATATTGTTATAGAAAACATTAATATGTATTATTCCCACGATAAGCAACGTCACTAAATGATATCGAAATGCGCACATATTTTTTTAAATTTATCAATGAACCCGATTTCAATTAATTGTCATTTAAAATCATTATATATAATCTTGTATGAACTTTACATCGTAACTATTTATTACAGTTGATATACCGATAACTAGTACGAGATTAAATTATTACTTCTTTTAATGTCATTTATTGTATCCAAATTGGTAAAATATATTTTACTTACTTTTTAAAACTAAGGTGAGTTTTATTAAATGTTAAAAACAAGCCAGCTTTAATGGGAAAATATCAGAGACAAGCATTTCAGGCGTATCCGATTTTTATTTTCTAGGATATTCTCATAAGTTAAAAAAAGTAGGAACCCATCGTAGTTGTGTCAATTTGTACAAAAAGTGTAATCAAATTATATTTAGCTTGTTCTTGGTTATTAAATAATAATTTATCTGTTAAAAAAAATATTCAGTTATAAAAGAATCAATTCACCCACATCTTCAGTTCAATATCATTTAGCAACTTGCCAATTTAGGTAAAATATTACATAAAATAGGCATAGTTTATATTATGTGAAAAGTGATATAAAAGGGTTAATTAAATTTTTATCATTTGATTATCATTAGTCAATGTTACCTGGTCATTCTTTCAATTAATTTCCTCTCTTTAAAGTAACAATCAATGATAAATATTGCATTTATAGAAGGTAAATACTTACGAACACTTAAACATTACGATTTTAATATATAGTGAATATTATCATGTTTTTTACGGTACAATACAATATATGATAATTTATTGGGGTATATTTATAGAATATAGGTGATATTTTAGGATGGAAACATTTTCACAAGAAGATTTAGGGAACATTGAGCTATCAGGATACTGACACTGTGCATGAAAATTTAAACAGTCCCAGGGTCATTTAAGGCATGAAAGAGACAGGCAGTCAGAAGGATGAGACAACACTAGTGATACATTATAATTTTATTTCGAGTACTCCTTTGTTAAGTTAATAAAAGGATAGCAACTTTTAATAACTCAATAATAATAAGTATATTATAAACAAATAGTAACTTGAGTTTCAATCAATTCCAATTATCTCAATTGAAATCATAGACTGAAGGTGCTTAATGTCAATTGAATGAAAAGTAAAAGTTATTTGAAAATTATATACTTTCATTTGGACCATTATTTGCGATTAGAGTATTTTTGGAATGTACACAAACGATTGTAAGATTTTTAAAGTAAAAATCTTAGTACAAAATTTAATTTGAAAATATGATAGTAGTTCAGTATGTATGTAATGCCATCAAAAAAATTAGTACTGTGAGGAAATTTTGGTTCAGAAGGTAACTAAATTAATTTATGTAATAGATGTTTTTGGAATATGATATACTTTTGATAAATAAATAAATCCTAAATTACAACATGGAATTCACGGGTCGAATGATTGTCACATTTAAAGGAATACACTTAACACATTTATATTTGAAATATTTTTTACCACCACATATCCTGGTTATACATTTATTTATTTATTATTTATTATGACAATAATTGTTACACATATTATTTTGTAATTTTTATCTAGAAAAGGTCTCAATCAAAATTATCATTATTCTATAAAAATAGGACAAAAATATTTTAGTGGACAGATCATTTTTTTTTTTTTTAAATCAAATAAAATGAAATATGAATTTTCAACACTGCATAATTTATTGTAAATAAATTGGACGTATTCATTATGAAAGTAATCAACCCACAATTTTCTTAAAAGTACTCAATACTTTAACAGGTAGCTATTTTGTGTCTGAGAACACTCCAATCTATCCAGTTTTGTATCTATGCATTAAAGCAACGCAAACCTTACTAAATGGAGCCTAATAAAATGTTTAGTATTAAAATAAAATTATCATCTTCCCTTGATGGAATACATTGACAACCAGAATATACTGCTTGGATTTTGGTGGTTAAAATACAACTATGTATTTCAATATTTAGTTTTTTTTTCTTAATGGCATGCATGTTAATTACTTTCTAAATAAATAGGTCTTATTTTAAATCTTATACCAATATAAAAATAAATATGAAGATTCACCACCCTTAATTATTTTCTTTAGTATTATTATTGTTGGAAAAATTCAAAAATAAAATAATAAACTGCCCATTATTTTTATTATTATCATTCATTCATTACAAATCAAAAATTATTCAGATATCCATCTATTTCTTACCTTTCGAAAGGTGTTTCATTTTTATCAAGACATTATTAAAAAGTATATTAATATATGTTTGTGATGAAAAGATGTTATTCACATATTTTTTTACCAAATTTCAATATAGCAATCCCTTGATCAGTGTTGATATTTCATGCTGCATCTGGTAAGTGTTAATAGAAAAAAATGATTCATTGAAAAATAAGGGTATCAGTTTTAGATTGGATTTTTAAAATTACTTTTATTATAATAAAAATATAAAGAAAGGCAACAAATCAAATGTTCACCGAAACAACATATAATCATAAACAAAAAGTTACTCTAATTTCAAGGAATACTACTGCGTATAAAATGATTGTAACTAATATAAATTATATTGTATATAAATCACTAGAATAAAGGGAATTAAAGAAGAAATTTATAAAATTAAATGAAAAAAAAAAACACAATAATGGCAATTTAATAATAAATTCGACAACCATATTATCCACATTCAAACATAAGCAATAATCCATCGCCAATATTGCAGGAGCATTTGAAAAACACACCATGTGTTAGTACAAAAATGTGCTAATGATATCAAGGATTGCAAAAAATAAAACTATACTATACAGAGTGACTTAATGAGTTATGTGTTCCTGCAACATTGGCGACTAATTATAAAAAGATTATGAGCTACCCTGATACCAACTTGAGCTGAATAAAAAAAAAAGAAATAAATTTTTGGTGCCAACATTATTTAAATAACACCGACGGTAAATATTGCACCCATCAGCATTTATAATAAATAATTAAAATTTAGTCAATATTGCCTTCTTTTATTATTATATTATTAAAGATAAAACACTTTGGAAATTAATTATTTGGATGGTAAAGTTTTGTCGAATAAACAAAAATAACACAAACTGAACAGGAATGATTCAAATTTCCATAAAAAATGTCTGATATTATGGAAGGATATCTCAATATACACTTGCCTATATATTTAGTGAGTTTAACCTATAAGTACCGCCCACTTTGGGAAAATATGATTTAAACGAAGAAGTAAATTGAATATGATTAAAAAACAAACTTTGATTATAATTAAAAACTCCTGACAACTTTGAGAAAAATACTTTGTATTCCACAAAATCAATTTTTGATATATCTATTAATATTTTCTTCCTCTACATGACCGGCATGAAGTATTATTTCCTCAGAGCGCACATTACGGTATACACCTGAAAAGCTTATGAAGACGTAATGGACAAAACAATTCACACCTCGATATAGCAGACAAAATATCCATAAAGAAGTAAAAGCGTAAACATTGGGAAACAGATGAAAGAATTTATTTGATAACCAAGATACGGACATAAATTTTACCAGCCTTGTAAAGTTCTGCTTATTTTTTTAATAAAAAAATGCATCTAGAAAACCAATTTTTATATGGTGGACTTTTGGCATTGACGGACACCCCTCTCACCCGCATTATTCCGCTATATCAATATTCTACTGTACTTAAATAATATTTAAATGAAATTTAACAACAGATATACTATATATGTATTACACTTTAAATAAGTATGAAAAAATCAACAATCAGTTTTCACAACAAAAATAAAGAGATACAAAATAAATTATTCTCTGGCGGTAAAAGAAGTCTCCTCAGCTTTTAATGTAATTGAACATAACTTATACAGACATGCCTCATATAAAGTAAAGTTCAGAATCCTGCCACCGATATATAATATTTTAGTGGAAAAAAGTATAAATATTGGATTACATAGTGATTTAACATAGACAATAATTATTGATATTCGACAACCAATGAACATTTTGTTAAATGCATTTTTTTTTTTTTTGGAAAAATTTATGCCATATTATAAGCGCCTTTCGATATTTATTAAATGCTTAAATACTCAGTCGACTTGTGGCAAAAATAGTTACAATATTTTTCACAATAAGACTAAATTGTAATATACAATTCACATTCAAGATATTAATGTTAATTCAATAATTACGAGGGGGTACTATTTTACATTCAAATAAAATATTTAAATCACGATAAATAACTAATCGATAGGAAGATGAAGAAAAACCTCAAATAAATATATTTTTTCATTAAAAATTTGTGCTAAAAGGGTGTACGTTATTAAGGTAACTGACATTTTGAATAGTTATTGTAGATATTAATTAATCTCAGTTATATCACAGAATAATAAAATTTTGTTAATTTGGATAAATAATATATTAATACTTAACATGCTTTACGAGACGTTGTAAACATAAAGGTTTTGATCACAATTTGAGACAAATAATCACTATTGGCAGTTTTTAATGAATTGTTTTTATACAATAATCAAAAAGATGTATCAATTTATTATAATATAAAAAATTCTTTGTGCAAAAATGTGAGAAATACATGTAAGATATTTAAAAACTAAATATAATAATTCTTTAGATTTAAATAGACTTACATTACATACTAATAAATAACTATTTTTTATAAATATTGGATGAGTCAGAAATGGGAAAGGAAAATAAATCTATAAAAATTATAAAATAAACATCGGTATCCAAATAGTAAATTTAAACATAATCAATGACTTATTCTCTTTGATAGTTTATGGAAATTCAGGAACATGAGTGAAAATATTTTCTTTTTTTATTTAGTTTACTGTCAAACTAAATAATGAAATATGTAGAACTAATGATATGATAAATTAAAATAACTATATTTTTTTATCCAAATGTTACACAAGTATGTAAAATGTTAATATAATAATACTGCACATGGCAAGAAAAATAAATTAAAAGTTCAAACAAATAAAATAAATTTTATGCATATTCATAATAAATTGACATAACATCAAACATTTTTGTAACACTTTTTACAAGTTTAAATATTTATAGTACAAATAAAGAAGAAAAATTTAGAGAATATGTATAATAATAAATAATATATTTACGGTTAATAGTTATTTTGGGCTCTCACCCAGCAGGACTGTCTGAGAAAAATTGAGAAATCTCCCACAACCAATGAAAGACAATATTACAATTGGATATAGAATAAAAACAAATTAAATAACAATATTTTGTATAACAAGAAATAAAATTGTGCAGTCGACATATATTTGATTCAATCAAATAAGAATGATTTCAAACCATTTTATGAAATAGAATTTTTATTTAAAACATGAAAGATTACATTTACCATGTCATAATAGTGGTCGTTTTTATCAATATGAAAAAATAGTCACATGTAATTATGCAAAAAAGAATCAAAATTACATTTCATCTGTGCCGCCTAAGTTGTTTTAGTAATTTTACTTACAAAGAGAATATGCGATACTGGACCTGGCTCAGCCACATATTGTAAATGTCTCGAGTCTTAACCTGATTTGCCTATTCGTTAAGTCGACTGGTTCTCGGCATCCTGGAAGACCACTAAATAGTATCTATAGAATGTATTCAGCCGAGTTACAGAATGCAGGTATAACCTGGGAGGACGTAAGAATAAAAGCAGCTGATAGGGATTCTTAGAGGTGGCATGTGGTATCAATATACTCCATTTAGGGAGCAGATATGGAAGAAGAATTTAAAAAAGAGTAGCAGTAATTCATAAACCAAAATAAATGTGGTTCGATCCACATAAAAACTTTAAATTTTCATGAAAAGGGGAAACAACTCTTAGATAATTTTTGTATAATATTAATTTGGTTCAAAATGAAAATTAAAGAGAAAAATATAATGCGAACAGCAAAGAAATAATAATTTAATTATTGTCAAAAGATATTATTGTGTCATTTTTCCAAAGCTTATAACAATACAGTTGGTGTTCCTTTGCATACTCTCATAATGACTTATGGAAAGGAACACTAACTAACTATTACAGAGTAAGAAATATTTTCAAAATTAAGAAATTAATGACAGGTAATGTTGGCACAAATGAATGTAACACAATAATGCTTTTAAACACTATAGTGACTTAGAACTTTTTTCCGTAAATGCTTAACCAGAATCATCATCAAGAATAATAGAAACACAGCCTGACAGCAAATTGTGGTAAATTAATATTTAGGTTAAAAGTTAACAAAAAACGAAAGGTCCAAATCTTTCGGGGAAGACAAATTGTTACGTTAGCATCAATCTAACATTGCAAGATTAAATACACATTTGAAATCTATATCCACAATTTTTAATCCAGATTTCATCTTCTAATTTCTAGTATTCTGAACAAAAAATCATAAACTTATTTGAATACACAACTCTATAAATGTCAACTCTAGTAGAACTGTAAAAGATTTCATAAATTAAATAAGTTCAGCTTTTATTCAAGATTCAAACGCAGACAAGGTACTTTTTTATAAGGGATTCCTGAAAATATATTACAGCCATTTAACCTTTTCTAAAATAGCAGGGCGTATTTTGCAAACTGAAGTTTTCTGTTCCTTCAAAATACCTTGTTTTCTTAAGCCTCCCCTTTGAGTACATTTTTTTCTAAATTAAAACTTCTAATGCTTGAATCTATAGAATAGAAAAGATCTACAAACTACAAATCTTTACAGAATCGTTGTAAAAAAATGAAAATTAATTCAATCGTTAATTTGAAAGTCTCAAAAACTTAACTTATATCGTTAGAATTGAATAAATCTTAAAACAAATTGATATCTTTTACTAAATGTCTTCTGGTGGATTGGAACCTTTCAAAATAACTAATTTTAAATTGAATACAGGAACAAAAACTTTGGTTTCTAATTATTTCAATTAGTTAAAATTTTCTAAAATACCGAAATAGTATAATTTTAGACAAATTAAAAATCAACACAATATCACCGCTCTTCATGGCAATTTCCATCAGATTTTAAATTCTTTTTATGGAAATAATATTATAATTGATAAGCGATTATGGTTCTGAAAAGATCAGACCACTGTAATGATAATTCCTCGGTGGTTGCGTTTATTTTTTACTGGGTGTGGTCGGCGGCCTGGGTCTAGCGACGGCAGGTCCAGTATGAGTGCAGTTACAAATGGCCTCAAACAGTCTAACAATGAAGCCCCTAGCTCTGGTGCCAATACGACGCTTCATTCCTGGAATAAAAAAACAATATATAAATAAATTTTAATGAATTTTAGCTTTGGTGACAAATATTAATTATTTAAATTATTTGATCTAATATTTTGAATCAGTCCAACGAAACCTTATATCCATTGATCAGCTTTAGGAATAAAAGACAATATTTTTCTTCTTCAAATATTTACATTTTGTTTTTAACGAATATTAAATGATTTAAATTATTTTGCAGCTGCACTCGTATGTTACAAATTGAGAATACACTATTCTCATTGAAGATCTAAAACAAACATGATTAAAAGTGAATGATAATAGAGAAAATAAATATTGCAACATGTTCATTGAACTCTATTCTCGTGGCAATTTAGCCACTATATCATCAGTTGAAGTACTTTGGCTATCGGCTTTCAGTTTTACACAATGCACTGCTAATTGAAGTGGCAAAGCAAAAATAATATCAGCTTGAAAATAGCCAGATGCCAATTGAATACGGGATTTCTATTAAGGTCCGTGTATGAGGTCAGTGAGAATTGAATTTCAATGAATTTATAGAATCACTAATGTCAATTTTTTTTATAAAACTTTGAAATTTATTAAGTAACCGCAAATGACAAAATATTGATAATTATTTCAAGCAATGATAAAAATCAATTCGGTGAAGAGTTATGTCTTTTCCAAACTATCAATGAGAATTTTTTTTAATATTACTATAAAAGACGGTTGTAACAATATTCATCAGTGGCACCACACGCACCCACTTTTCCAAATCACTCAGTATTAAGGTTCCTAGGTTCAAACCCCATGCTGTATAAAATAATAATGTATTTAAAAATGTAGGAATAATATCTAACGAGTTGGGTAGTTGCCTGATAATCAATGGTCGCTAAAAATAATTTATCAACATGAAACTTTGTATTCTCTATGGGCTTCAAATTAGGAGCCAACTAGGGTAGGTATGAATTTTTTTTTCTCAATTTATATTTGCATTTTGCATACTATTTGTTTATCTATATATACTTGAAGTTTACTGATTTCTAATGAGTCAACGTATTATAAAAATATATACAATTTGACTTTCACAGCAGTCTGTCCAATTGGCCGTTATGCTATTCATAAATTCTAGTACCGATAATAATTCAACAAAAACAGATCGAGATAAATTACCATAGATGTCACGTCTAATTTAAAACAATACCAGACATGTGACAGTTTGTACAGACAAATAAACAGACCGATTACTGAATTAACATAAGAATTGTCGAGAGAGGTGTTACAATTTAAAACTGTCGATGACAAAGTAAATACTTGAGAAGGAATAAACATACGGTTTCCATGCTATCATTTTTAAAAAGATGTTCTTCTCTTTGTGTGGATAAGGGTTCAAAGTAATCCGGATCAGTTATGAGGATACAAACACTTCGCACGGCTTCGAAATAAATATGTGCGACCTACAAAACTTCTGAAAGAGATAAATAGTCTTCAAAGGAGCTTCAGCAAGCACTGTACTACTGAAATACCTTCACAGAATATTGAATTGGGCTCATGGAGACGGAAATTTATAGAAGAAAGAATATTTCTATAAAATCCGTTTATTGATGAGCATTTAAACATAACGGTATTTGAACATTGTTAAGAAATTGTACCGACTCAATAATTCAATTTCAAAATTTGTGTCAAATTTTTTTATGACTAAGCATCTACTTGTTCACATTAAATGTTGTAAAATTATTATTTTATACACTTTTAATGCAATCATTTTTATTACGGGGCATTATGAGAATGACTTTTATAGTTTATTATGTTATTATACTGCGTAATATATGCATAATGATAATACCACACAATGTTTGGTTACAGAAGTATAACAATAACAATTTTTATGACTATCCTATACATGTTATACAATCATAAGTATAGTAGTTGGTAATAAAATGAATATTTTCGCTTTAAAAACTTATAATGAATAACTCTTAGTAAACTTATAATGAACTCGAAATTGTTGATTAGTTGACAAGCACATGTCTTGCTTGTAAATTGATTAACGATACATTTTTATCCATAAAACAACAAGTTTTATGCATTTTCTTCAAATTTAATCTTTGAATAAAAAATGTAGAATTTCTACAAAAGCCTATATGTAATGGATTATACCAGAATCGTCAAATTAACTATAATTATTAATGACTCTAACTTTAATATTTTAAATCTGTGATTTCAGTTAGGTGTATACACAACAACAATTTCCATAGAAACACAATTATCAAATTTAGTTTCAAAACTGAATGCCTCCTTATTTATCGAGCATAACTAAGCTAATAAATTAAAATAGGTGAGGCGCATTAAGGGATATTAATTATCATGAAAATGATAAATAGTATTTTTCAGTGGTGGAAATAAAACTTTTGTTAATGGAAAAAAATTATGGATACTAAATATATTTCAATGCCTATCTGAAATTATAGTTGGCTTCTACAATGAATCATTGTTCAATTGGCAATAGACTTTCTTTGCTTATAGGCAGGTTGAGAAATTGATATTTTTCTTTTTGTAGACATCTTGAAATGGCTTAATACAGCGACAACTTTAAAATGTGTTTCAGAACATTTAAACCGTGAGTTGACGCAAGCGGGTAACCAATCGTGGATAGTGGTCGTAAAGTTGAACAGTCGCAAGTCGCACAAGTCGTAAATCGACGACCACCTGTAGCTTTTAAACAATATATAACAAAAATTGGATTTTTTAAACAACTGCTTGAGCAATTTTAGCCAAAATCTTTCAAATAGATGGTGATATCTCAACACCTCCTAAGTAAAGTATTAGAACTTCACAAGAGAGTGATCTAAAGAGACAAAAGCAAGAAGATCAAGAAGAAGAAGATTCAAGATACAACAATATGCAATGCTTGCCGAATCGTACTTTTAATACAAATTTTGAAATTCAGTAAATGGCATCATATATAATACGCTCTATGGATACAAAATATTAAAAAATGTAATTTTGTTGCTTACAATACCAGGTTGGTAGGTGTTGATCTACTGAAATATTATCATTGTTATAAGCCTTAATGGCACCAAATTGACACAGATTATCTAGAATGACTCGGTCAATAGACTGGTCAATTAATTGCCAGTTGCCTTAAATGGGTTAACCAAATGTACACTTAAGTAAACAATTAACAATATCTCACCTTGATCTGCCTCCGCCGCCTCCTGACATGAAAACAAATAGAAAACATTTGATAAGTAAAGATTAAATCAACAATATAGCATTTACATATAGATTTAGGAACTACGTGTAAGTTTACAAGATATTGTAAAAGGTGTGAAGTAAAACAGCATACTGGTATTATTGGTATTTTTACTTTACATTGCAGGCATTATGATAATATGCATTATTCATCAAAATATTATTTTGATATATGGCGAATATTATTTGTGAATATCAAAATATTATTTATTTTCATATGGAGCATGTCAATTTTTACAGTGTGATAGACTTATCTTGGCACATTGTTTTTCAAACAATTGCTCAAAATCATTGGGCATCCAGTTCCGAATTTTTAGACATTGTTATGTAGTTGTAGGATTTGAACATTTCTGCACCCACCGAAGACATTGAGTGTAGCTTAATATATTGTATCAGATTATTCATCGACTGTTCACCATTATTTTAGTTTACGAGAACAGCCAAATATTTCATGACACATCTCGCAACTAGAGGACATACATTGGTGCATCGCAGTTGAGAATTATTGTAATAGAGCATTATTTCCATACGAAATGTATGCCTCGAAGGAAAGAATATTAGTTCCTTCCCAAAGTAGGAATGGCATGATTGCGTTAAAGCCTATCGGCTTTACTTTTCTGCTGATCGTAAACCCTATTTCTTTTTTAATAGCGCAGCATTTGATTTATCTCAATTTATGTTTATAACAATATGATAAATTATTATGCATCAATTATGTATTTTTTTTTGATTAGCTAAAAAGAGAAAAACATTCAGAAATATGAATAAAAACTTACAGCTCTGGCTCTTTCTCTGTCTCTATTTTTGATTTCGGCTGCACTTTTGGCTTTTTGCAGAATATCATCTACAAATTCGTTCGTCTGTTGCATTTTTTCGGGATCATTTTTGAACATGGCCACCCTGTCCTGCAGGGTGATCTGCTCAGGATCCACCAATTCCAAATTCAATTCCGACTTCATTTTATCGATTTATTTATCAAAAATAACAACAATCTTAAATTTAATTATGGTATACAACACAGTGAGCACCGCTTAAATCAATCACAACATCAAAATAACAGATTGGGTTATTAACGGTAGTTTTTCATACAAGATGAAAATATATACACAGTCCGAGATCCTCGTATTTTTGAAAGCACTAATAGATTTGATCAGCTTGCACGTAAACAACACTTTTGATGTACATAATTAACCCAATATCACAAGAGTATTTTTAGACCAGCCAGCACAATATCGTATTACAGACGTAACTATCTCGAGATAACTCAATATTTGTATAAACCCATCTGTTTTTTTATGATTACAGTGTATACGTTTATTCACTGACGGGTGGTAAACAATGTCGAATTATCAATATTAATTACCTCGGCATCTTCCAAATTACCACAACGAATTAAGATTCTTGAAAGATATCTTGTTTTGATAGTTGATGCACTAAAGTTATTTGAATAACAATAATATTTTACGATTTTGCAATGACAGATCACCTGCGCAAAGAACTCCGTGCGAAAATTCCATGCATTTGGTTTTTTTGGATCATACCAAAAGCTGCTGAAGTCTGGGCACACATTGAAGTGAGATGCGATTATTACTTTGATGTCTCTGTCTCTCCTTGGCGCGTAGATATTTTGCAAGGTGTAGTATGAATCATAAATTGATTACAAAAAATTACAATTTAATATGGCTAAATACGAAAGTAAATTCCTTTCATTCGCTTATTTAGTATAAAAACTTTTTACTTTGGGTTTTATAATATTAAATAAGATTGACGTAGCTTCATTGGTAATATGCGATAGAAAAGTCACAAAATCTGCCAACAGGGTAATATTTTAAAAAAACTATGTTTTCGGCTTTGTTTTAATATAAATTCATTATGAGCCTTAACAAACTTCTTATTTATCCACTAATTTAATGAAAATTTTGGCTTAGATAATAGCTTAGGAATAGAACAACACAAAAACAGTAAATTCACATAAAGTAAATATTTTTTAAATTATAAAATATAATCATTCTAATATTTAATTTATTTGCTCACAAACAGTCGTAAAATGTAATATACGGCCAAAAATAAATCTCTTTTCTACTATTCATAAAAAAAAAACCAGGAAATATACCACCTTATTCTTTTTGTGTGCTATGTCGTATCAAATTATTTGTACAAGTTTTTTTAGCGTAATTGTATTTTTGAGAAATATGTTATTTGATCTGTTAATTTATTGCTATTATAATGGTTACCTCTAATTGCACATGGACATAATATGCGCATTGAATTTTAGAATGAGCTAAAAAATCGAAATAGTACATATTTTAAATTGCCGCAACGCTAAGCTCGCCTCCGTTGTACAAATTATTTGATGAAGCATGGTGCTCTTAAAAAGAATATAGCTCTCTATCTCTTTCTCTCTCTTTCCCCTAAGCAATATTATTAAAATATTTGTTTGTGTGCACCTGTCAGTGTGTTCCACACTATCTCATCACGTACCATAGGTGCTTAACAATTGATCCAAGAATAGCAGCGGAATGTTTAATTTAATAATTGTCTAAATCAATTCCGATCACACTGACTAGTAATCTGCTATGTAAACAGTTTTAACTGGAACATTTTATTTTACACATACTTTAAACCAGCGGCTTCCAACCTGAGAGGCGCCAAAATGGCTAAATGGATAAATATATCATTATATGTAAACAAAATGAAAGGTAGGGAGGCGTAGTAGCAAAAAGGTTGAAAACCGCTGATTTATACAGAAGTTAAACTTGCTGACCAATAACTGGGCTTAACATTAGAAAAAAATGTAAAGTAAAATTTATTTTCCTAAATCATTATCATATAATTTAATCATCTTACCATCCCTGCCTGTACCTTCATATTAGACTCTCCAGGATTTAATCTATTGGAAATTTGGTTTCTTTTGATGTTAGTTATTGTGTCTACTGGAAATTTCCACACTAAGATCCTTTATCAGAATTTTATAATACTTTCAGTAGCAATATGTTAGCTTAAAGATGTTGAAATCAAAACTGTTTATTTCTTTATATTTTTTCTGCTGAATAGGATAAACAACGTTTTGAAAGAACATATTATTTTCAATGTTACAGCAAAATACTTTTATTTTATACTCTATATCCTTGCTTATATGTGTAGCTCAACTAGAAGATCATACTGGTAGTAAATCAATTTGGAGTTTTACCAAGTAATTACCAGTTTAATTTAAAAATCTTTCTTTATTTTTGGTACCAGGATTAAGGACTGAAAAATTTTTAGACACTAGTTTTTACAAGAATAATAAGTATACACGCTTTAGTGTCGGGGAAATCTAGTTTGGATCTTGTAGCTACAGAAGGATTTTGAAAAAACAAAATATCTAGTCTGAATGCTCAATGAGTTGAGCAATTGATTGACAATTAATTTTTAGGGAAAACGGTCCATCGTGATAACAGAGATCCATATACTCCACATTTAGACAGGACATGGTATAAGGGAATTCGGGTTGAAAAGACAACACATTGATTATTATGATTTATTTTTTAATAAAGTAAAACTTAAATGAAAAACTATGCTAAGTTGATATATCAAGTTACTAATCTTTCTATTTCCCATTTCATTTTATATTTACAACAAAAAAATACTAACACTTATGTTCGAAAGTAAATACCTAAAATATATTGCACACTTATTTTTTTCTTTAAATTTGGTCAACTATTGTACTTTTCCCACTATTATTTCTACAATATAAGAAAAGAATCATTTAAGTATTGGCACTTTGCCAGAGAATGATGAAAAATATTAGGTCTTATTTACAAGCATCTAAAACAAAGCCTAGATATTCTTCAAATTCACTGCTAATCCATAGTTCTATAAAATAACATATCATGAAATACACAAACCTATATCTACTTAAATTCTAATCATTTTAAAATGATAGACAATAGTAACTTAGCATATCAATAAATAGATTGTATTGCACAGTAAAATATTTCTGGTGTTAGTTTGGTATTGTTGCAAAAGTAATAAGGGGTTTCATTTGTTAGTTACGTATTACAGAAGTTGCTGAATTCTGTCTGAAATACTGAGATGTTTCACTAATAAATTAACATCAGTCACCATTGCAAGCTGTTTTGTTTATAATGACTTGAAACTATTAAGTATAATTATTATATTATTATATTCTATTCGAAAACAAGACTATGTTATTAAGGCGAGCATTACACGGTAATATTTATATGATGTAATTCTTTTTCTTTGGTATGGTATTATTTTATAATTTACTATCTTTCATTTTCATGTTTTTAATTAATTCAAAATGGCTGACTGAAAACAGATGTTTTTATAGTCTTTGATTTCTTTTCTAAAGCTTAGAAAGTTTTCTATTCTAATTTTATTTGTAACACAAAAATAAATAAGTAAAATGACACTTGATCTTTTGAAGTAGAAACATTGTAAAAATATATTGGCCTGGTAGAAAACTATTTTGGGCAAATTCTGGAAAGCTACTAAATACCACTTTTATGTCATATCCAATAGAGTTAAATACTGGCATGATATGAAAAGATTGGGTAGCAGCAATATTTATTTGAGACGTGTGGTATCCAAATGTTCCACCTATGAAATGGACATGGATGAAAAAAAGATATAGTTTTTTATTTGGTATACTTAATATAATTGTTGAAAAAATGTATTTCTGCTGTTTGTATATCTATAAATATTATCGTGTAATATGCCCTTGAGTGAATTGTCTTATTTGGTTTGTGAATAAATAATTTCAGACATAATGTTTTACTTTAAGCTTTGTAAAATATCATTTTTGGTATCTAACAATAATTATATACTGAGTTTATTATACTAAATCAAACACCTCATAGGACCTTAAGAGTGTCATTTCAAGTCAAAACTTCTGTGACTTTGTGAACACACATGTACAACTATAGTAATGTGATAGGTGTTATTATTTTATTACCTATGTAGAATACAAGTCTATCGAAATTATATCTTATTCTCGTGGAAACTTGCTGTAATACAGATTTTTACATATTTTTAATTTATCACCATTAATGAATATTAATTATTTTGGTTATAAAAAGTATGTACAGATTAACCATTGCTAAACGAATCATAGACAATAAAACATTGAGTATTATGATTCAAGAACAATAAAATCAATGATATATATTTATTTTCTTTTATTATTCAAAGTAAGGTATTAAGCAGGAATATATTCTTTTATTTCGTGGGAGTGTTTAATAAATTATTTTACTAAATCATGATACATATTATTATTTGATTAGATTGTAAAAATAATTAGCATAATTATTTAACACATATTTATATGAATCAACACTTCATTCAGAAGCGGCTTATGACGTAATAAAATAAACAAAACCTTAATAGCAATCAATTTCTGTTAATAAACAGTTTTACTTTAACACATAACTCAAAAATTAATAAATAAGTTTATTTAAATGCTTAAAAGAATTTTCAGAATTCTTTACATAAAACAAGATTTAATAAATATTAAATTAGATAATCATTACCATTAATAACACATAAATTGAGGATTCAATTTTACTTAAGTGTTATTAAATGTAATTTTCAAACTGTCTAGAATGATCATTAAAATTACCATTCTTATGTTTATATACTGACTTTAGAATAAAAGAACATTATCTTAGTATAAAATACACATCCAAATATAGATTAATCCTTTGGCTGCTACAGTGTGTTCGAAAACTTTAGAGTCCCAGCTAGAAGATAAAAGAACCAACTATTGTAATAATCTTTCATGTTCACTGTGTGTAATATTAAAAAAAAAAATGCTAGGTGCAAAGACATAAAACAATTTTTGTTGGCATTTCTTTCTGATATCTCGAATGATGATTTATTATTATTTAGCAGTCGAAGGATCAAATACGACAATTAGTAAGTACATTAGAAATAAAAATTATAGTAACTGATTTAAAATTAAATAAATTGAGTAATACATAAAACATAATAACAATTTTTTTATGATCACAGGTAATTAAAATAATATATTATCATAATCTAAATATAAATAAGTAATAATTGAATCATCTATATTGCACTCAAGCGGCCAGTTTATAATAGGTAAAAATGATAAATTGAGTATTTGACTATGCTATTATTGTGTAAGGAAAATATTCCCATAATAAAATGACGAAGAGTAAATAAAGTAACAAATCAATGATTATAGTCACAGATTTAACAGTAATGTTTATATACCAGTTATATGAGTTTTCAAGATTGTAGTTGTAGTTGTATTGCATGATAAAAGATGCCAAAACAATTGACAGTAAGCTATGATTCCACATGTGTAACATCTATTGTAGTCGATGTGGTGTTATTGAAAAGATAAAAGATCTTATTTAAAATTATTATACTTATACAATAAAATGAGACTGGCATATAAAAGGTTACAAAACCCTGCAAACATTGATGATTAAAATTGAGTTATTTATTTTTCAAACTCGCACATTTCCTAATATCGTTTGTATTGACATTTTTTATTATTAAATTATAGCCTCATTTCGGTTGAAATTGGTAGATTTAGGCACGAATATTACATTTCCAATCAATCAAGCTGTGATGTAACATCAGCTTAAATTTCATATTG
Source organism: Rhyacophila evoluta (assembly GCA_022683975.1). NCBI lineage: Eukaryota > Metazoa > Arthropoda > Insecta > Trichoptera > Rhyacophilidae > Rhyacophila > Rhyacophila evoluta. The sequence goes on from JAGVSQ010003829.1 coordinate 17,894, forward strand.
GAATGTTAACAAATATATCCTACATAATTTTTTTATTGTAGAACACAGTTATTCAAGAGGTTGAACAAACAATCTGACAAGGTATCTTCACAATGTGGAGATCAATATGTCCTGTATTGAAAATCCTCTAAGCCATATTGAGGCTATTTATAAGTTTTTATAACAAATGCTTGCATATTATCAAATAATGGAGATAAATAGTTTGACTTCACTGAGAAATCGGAAATTAAGGAACAGATCAAACAACTACACTCAAAAAAGGTTACGACAAAAATCATACAGCAATGTGAAGATTTTATTAAATTTTGTAATTATCTCATGATGGATGATGGCTACAAATTACAACATAATATTTATTAAATACATTGTGGGTTAACCTGAAATATTCATGATTTCTAAATAGATTTCTTCACAAATTAATTTAATGATGTCATTAATATTAATAACTAATTAAATGATACAGTTTGAATAATGTTACTACAAAGCAACTATAATATTAAGCAGGCTGTAATTATTATGTTTTATATAAATATTTTATATTTTAATAGACCAAAATATTTCTTTTTTTGGTACATTTAAAAATAAAAAAATCTCTTTACAACAAAAATTGAGTGTCAAATTGTGTCAATTACAAAATAAATACTAGCACAATTCTTTATTTTCCATATTTTTTTATATTCATCGATACTCGTTTTGTCAATGCAAATAATAAATAAATTAAATTATATAAAATGCTTCATTTTTATATTAACAGGAAACAAATTTAACTATGCAAGTTTGAATAATATCGATTTGTGATTTTAAGAAGGTTTTAAAAAAAATAGAGAAGAGTTTTATGGGTGAGTATTGTTTACAATAATCCAAGTAGCATGGCTAGTAAGCACATGCGATTTAGAGCGGAATGTCGTGGGTTCAAATCTATTATTATAATAATGGATAGTTATATGAAAACTAGGCTATATGCATTTACATCTGTTTTAAATACAAAATGGAATTGAAATGTTGAATTTTCAAAACTTAATTTGTAGATTAGCTTGTGTTTGCATTAAGAAGTGTTTTTGGTATTAAAAAATTTCAAAATTGTATATTTTGCACTCACTGCAATTTTACACTCAGCCAAATGAAATTTTTCTAAATCCATAGAGATTTTTTCGAGGATAAGTTCCAAAACGATAATAATTTAATATTATCATTGATCATATTACATACAAAAGTAATCAAATTTATTTACATTTCTGCTTTACTACCAACATTCTTTGGCTTGAATTCTTAAAAATACATAATAATATAAATAGTTTACGCATACATATCCAAAACAATACAGTTACATATTATCAAAATTCTATATGATTGCATTAATAATTCATTCAATAATTTAAATCTTAATATCAATATACAATGATGTTTATTGGACAGCTGTTAGAATGATTAAAATTAAACAATACTATCTACACAAAACAGAACAAGCATCTTTTTTAACAGTCATTCAGCGACACTAGAACTAACCAAAAATTTCAACCTCACATGCACGGCAATGTGTCTTTATTGTGCCATCTCTTTCACAGCAGGATTGATTAGACAGTGTGTCAATTCATTATAGCTTTCAGCAAAATGTAGTATTCATTCTCGTCCTGATATTTTAGAGTTCATAAACACATCATGATTTAGAAGAATTCGTTTACCGATATATTTTACAATCATAGCATTGTTCTATGGTTGTGATTATACTGCATGCACACTGAGCGACTAGTCAAGAATTAATGAATTCGGTAAAATATTTTATCAGATGTTCTTATATCTTTTTCTTTAAACCTTTGCTACATTTTGTAGATAGTGTTATTTAACTTTAAACCTTTTCATTAATGTATATAAATTGGTTTTCTATACCAACAAATTATACATATAAAAACGTCTCGAACGATAAGTTTAAATAATAAATTTATACTTAATCAAATATACTAAATATTAAAATAACAGATACTTAATTTATGAGTACATTATATTTTATTTATAATTTTGTTTTTATTAATATAATACCAATTTATTTATAGTATTACATCTGACATCTACAGTGCACAGTACAATATATTATATTAATATTCGTAGTATATACATATAAAATTCATGAAACAGTATTGACACGGAATGCACATTGATTTTTGTTAGCTTTTCATCACTTTATAGTGATAGATGGACGTAAAAGATGGTTGTATAATAAACCAGTAGGCTTATAATAATAGTATTAATATTTCAAATAATATTTTTGATCTGTTGATACAATCTATTTCACGAAATTTGTATTATAAGTGGGACTTAAGATAGAATGTAACGGTTCACACAAATCTTAGACACTGCCATCTATTTAAAAAAAAATAGGACCATAATGTTTCATATACGTTGATCCAAAAAATATTATTCTCACTCTGTTTTCCAGTATTTAACCAATTTATTTATATTGATTCTTAAAATCAGTGAAAATATTTTACAGTAAAATAATAGATTTTAATGAAGCATTTCAGTGATTCGTTATCAAAATTGTTTCTCAACACGATGAAATTTATACAAAATATCTATTATAATTTTTTTATTAGTATGTATCAATTATAAATTAATCTGAATTTGGTAACCATACTGAGAAGCGCTAGATTTTTTTTTCACGGCTACATCCAATTAACCTGTCGAGTGGCATGAACGCACCGGTGTGTGGGCGATAATTTCGTTCAAAAGGGGCATGCACGTACTTGTTACGTTTGACGTGC